>JAJOOH010019822.1:0-15757 GCA_029582605.1 Solanum gracilifrons | reverse complement strand
GGCCCCAATTGGGTTATTTGGTGAATTGAAAATAATGATTTGGAATCATCTAATTAATGATCTAATAACTTTATATAGATGGCCTAATTACTAATAAACCAACCCTACTTAATAACTAATTAATTCTAGAATATCCCCTAATCCCCTAACTTAAGCCGAATTAAGACCAACCTGCTCCAACCCACGAGACCCCGACCCACGGGCCGTGATGGTCATCCATGGGTGGTGGTCTGCAGGTCCATAATTGGGGTCTTGACCCACGACCCCTTCCCACGGGGTGTGGGTCCACCTATTGGGAGTGAGTCCCATCCGTAGGTAGCCCATTTTTGGGCAGTTTTTAGGGATTGTTTGGGTCCCCCTCGAGGACCATTGGTTGGTCCTTGGGAGTCATACCTTGACTCCCTAACCCTAAAACCTTCATTCTAAGATCGGGAAGTTAATTCTACAACTCTAACCCCCACGTAAAGCCCTAGAACTCTTATGTTAGGTTCTAGTTAAGTCTATAAATTTCCGAAATGTTACATGAGTACTTCGGGTCGTGACAAACTTACTTAAGAATCTTCCAGTAAAGTCATTTTATTGCGTATGAGGTAGCTTCCATTTTATAAATTTATCCGTAGAACTCATCATATAGGAAATTTCCATAAAGAAATCTACATTTTTAGTGTTTCTCAAGCTGTTTGTTTTCAAAAGAAAATCTTGCAGTGTGAAGTCTTATTTGCACTTATTTTTTTGAATTTCAACTATAATATTGTTATTGAGCTCACTAACTATTATAATTGAACCCATTAGTTCAGTTGTATGAGAGGTGAAATTAATTTAATGCAAGATGCTGTTGTACAAATTGTATAAATTTTTATATTGAGATTAAGCTCGATTTGTTTTTAGATTTCATTGGATACATACAATTTATCGAGTATCATTGTAATTCTTTCTTGGCACAATGTCATTGTTGCTGTGGATCTTCTATTTGTAAATCTTATTGTATTTGTGGGTGCTCTTTTATGTAGATAAATTCAAGAATTATCCACCTATAGTGATTAGGTCCCATTTTTACATTTGAAGTATTTATTCATTGAACACCTTATCTTAAACATGCTTGTATATTACTAACATACTTGGTCATCCATGTTTACGCTGGCTTGGAGCAAAAGCTAGACTATTCTTTCATTTTTTTTAAATGTTGATATTCTCCAATATTACTTCTTGCTCCCAAATCAAGTTGTTGATTAAAAGTATTGTATCAAGTAAGCGTATTGATTCCTTTGTGAATGCCTCATTAGGTTCATCCAGTAAAACAATAGCTAATATCAGTGTTTTAAAAGGTGAGGGCATGAGGCGGGGAGTTTTACTTAGCATAGGGTGAGGCAGAAGCCTTGAGACGTGGGGCGTAAGTCTTATGAATCTTTAAATTTACATTATAGTATAATAATATAAAACACACAAAATTATAAAAATACATCAATAGTTTGAAATAATTACAAACATAATTAAGGAAACTCATAGAAAATAAAACTTATAACATGATTATACAAGTATAAATAATCTAATATCTCAACTTTCTAATAATAAAAGAATCATTATTTCTAAAAATATATTATTATCATACCATACAATTTACCCCCTTAAAAGAAAATAATCAATAAAACTTACTAGTATTTGTCATGACCCAAAGTATACCCTAGGTGTAACATGACGTATAGAACCCCGAGAAACCCTACACAAGACACTTAGCATACATTAGACAAGATAATAGAAAGAGTTCAAAATAGTAGTTTTATTGCATAAAGGAATTTGACAAAGCGGAAGTCTAACATAAGTCTCAATAAGCCATCTAATACATCATAAGGAAAATGATTGGGACATAACCCATACATCACATACAAAGTCTGAAAATGGAAAAAAACATAAAGAAATAAAGGTATCTCGGTCCTTGGAACATGAGGACTCATCAATCGTCAAAGTTAGTAAAACCAACAAGTCATGAGTATGGGAGGTAGGAGCGTCAGACCCTACATTAGTGAAACAATGTAGGCACAAGTATGCATTAGTACATAAGTATGAGCAATATGCATAAAAATAGATATGACAACATGATTAGTTTTAAAAATATAGGCATGTTCATTCTTGAACACTTAAAGACTTAAAGAAGCCTTGACATGTAAATCATGAAATATAGTCAAAGACATTAACATAAGGGTCATAAGAAAACTTTGAATAAACATAGTTATTTTGTGGGATATTAGCTTTAACCGATAATAAGACCATGAGAGCTATATTATGGAATCTGGTACACCCTTCATATTGAAAGAAGGGGAACCTACTTGCCAAGGTAGCGTCCGTACATAGCTTCTTTTGCTAAAGTGGATCCACTAGCTAGGTAATTTAAGACATATCGTACAGGGGCACGTAGTTGGGGATAGAGGTTGATACTAGAGATTACCCTATTTGAGCCTCCACCCCAAAGCCATCTCGGTGCTAAGTCTAGATCTCAATAGAATAGATAAAAGTCAAATATCAATTTAACATAAGAAAGACAATGATCAATACCAGTCCACATCTTTCAATATCAAAACATAGAATAACTCCTTAAACATAATTCAACATGGATGAGAAAACCTTTCACCAATGTGAATCCATATGTGAGAAATACCTTTCACAATCATGATCATAGTAACATGTGAGAAAACTTTTCACAATAACATTGATACTTTCCTTTCAAAGCATCTTCAAATCATCTATAATAACTTCATAAATACATGCATATCTTCATAAATTCATGATTCATAGGTTCATGAGTTCATCATAAGTCCACAGCTGAAAAATAATAATTTAGGAATGAGCAACATAACTCCAACTAAATATCACGTATTATCATTGAATCATGCATTACAAGACTTAATTCACAACAATTAATCAAAATTTAAGGAAACCCATAAAGATTGGATTGAAACTCTAACTTAACAATTGAAATTGAATTGGTGAAATTTTGAAACCTTAGGGACCCCATAGAAGAATGGATTCCATGGGTGAATATCCACATACCTTTATGCTAAAAACCCAAAAAACAAAGATGAATTGGAGGCTTGAATTGAATCCTAACTTCTTCTTCTTTCTTAGGTTGAGAGGGATTTAGGGAGTGAATTTGGTTAGGTTTTGGGAGATTAGGAAAATGAGTTGAAAATGGATAATTTATGGCTTAAAAGCTTTATATATGACTTATGGTAGAAGGAAAAATGATATAGTATTGGATTAAAACAATTAGGAAAAGACCAAAAGCCCCTTTGAAATAACTGTTGGACTCGACCTACGGTTCTGACCTACGAATCGTGGGACTTTCTATAGTCCGTACTGGTCAACCATAGACCAAATACCAGGACCATGAAATCACCTATCTCTTAACAGTACATTTCTACGGTTCATAGGTCTTCCTACTATCCATAGACACCAACCATAGAAACTAACTTTAACCCTCAAAATTTCCTTAACTCTGGGACTCCTCTACAAGACCTATCTACGACTCGTACATAGGATGATCGACCATCTTGGTGAACCATAAAAAGGGTATTGACACTTGATTTTAGAAAATTATTTTCTTATTTTCTACGGTTTCCATCTACGCCTCGTCTTTTACTATCCGTAGATGGGACCCGTAGAAACAGCCTACAACCCAAAACTTCTTTTCTTTCTTTTCCAAACTCTAAGGTGTTATAGTATTATAAAAAAAACACCACACCATCATGAATAAAATTAAAATTACTTTCAATTATCTAAATAGAATATGATAATTTTGAGACATATGACAAAAACATGAAGAAATGATAAGCGAAAAAGTAAAATTTCGCTATGTACTTTTAAAAGAAATTTTACGTAATATATAATCACCTAACACTGTTACCTAATAATAAATATGTGATACTATAACTTTTTATTTGAGTTACTCTTAATCTTCTTATTTCTGTAAATTAAAAACTGTCAAGTATAATTCATTTATTCAGATATTATGGGGGTAAAAATGTTAGCTAAAAATTTGACACATAATTTGTGTAAGATCTGTTAGACGAACCCCTAGCGTTAGGCGTTTGGCGTTGAGCCTGATTAGGACATAAGTCTTACAGAACTAACCCCCACACTTGAGTCTCATGCCATTTTTCCTAGAGCCCCGCCCTGGGGCGATCCCCGAGGCAAGTCCAAGTCGAGTCTTCTAAAACATTGATAGCTATTATAGTAGTAGTTGCACTAGCTGGAGTTTCATCACTAGTAGAAATTCTTTATGTGAACTAATAGAAAGATGGAAGAAAAGGTAGCAACATATACCCCGACATCTTTAGATCAACCCTATTCACCTGGACTTGATAATTATAAATTTCACTTCTTTTTACTTCTACTTCTTTGGTCTCTAAAAAAACAGTCTTTTTTGGTCTCCGTTTTGCTACTTCTTTTTTTTTTCCCTTCTAAGTTTTTATTGTAAATTACTTTTTGAGTAAAGCTTCCAATTGAAGTGCTTTTCACAATTAAAAAAAATTCAAAGTTTTTTCCAACCATACTTTTTAGAGTAGTCTATTATTTTCATTTCATTATTTAGCTTTAACTTCATGTATGGTGACTTTCTTCCTCTCATATGTGTGTAATGATTTCTCAGATGAATTAATATATTTCAAGTATATTCAAAGTCTGAGTAGTGTTTTCTAATTACTTGTTGGCAACATATTACTTTAAATTTGACGGATGTGGTAACACGTAATTACTCTAAAGGTTATTTCGTACTTATAGTCAGTATCTTATTCAACCTTTTTAGGAATAATTACCAACAAGTCAAAAGCTTGTTAAAGTTTTTTGAAACACTTTATTATCTCACACTAAATTATTCTTTAAATATATTCATGAATTTTACTCAAGTTACTCTTTAAATTACTGCTTTGTGATATCATTCTTGAACATCGTAAGGATTTGACTCTTTTGTCTAATCGTGGTCAATTATCACTCACATTCACATATGGCAATCACGACCCATACCATTGTGAGTGACACCCACACTAAACCACATGGTAAAACAACCAACAACTAACATACACTAAATTCAACACCATTTGTTTAAAACAAGTTCATCATCTAAAAGTAAGAAAAATAGTTTTCAAACAACTAAGGATTGAATCCCCACAAGCTCAATCAATAGTCCAAAAAACATAATAATTAAAGAATTGAACCCCCATAAACTTAATACAATAATCAAATATTTGTGCGGAAATAAACCCCTAAGAACTGAAAGTCGTGATACCAAAACTCTAATGTCTAAATTAAAGGTGATGCAATGCCAAAACTTAAAATAATAAATAATAGTCTAAGAATGTCTTAGTGCAGAAAGATGGTCAAGAAAGTAGAGGAATCCACAACAGCCTAGAAGAATAGCTTAGCCTTGGATTCAAAATCAGACATCCCTTAATTGAGGTTTTCGATCAGCCGCTGGAAGATGCTCTATATTAAACAAGTAAAGAACATGTGCAGTTTCAGTACAAAAAAATGGTGTACTGGTAGGATCACACGATGGCCAGTCAAATAAATGAATGTAAATAGTTTACCATAATACAGTAACACAGACAACACATTACAATTATTAATTAATATAGCGTGTTGAGGAAGGGAAGAAAGAAAAGCCATAGATGTTCACATTGTGGCTAAAGGTCCTAACTATCAACAGGTTAAAGTAGAACATCATAAACTAGGAGGTGTGACTCAGGAGATTAGCAATCCTATGTGGAATCGGGAAGTGATAAACATTGATTTTATCACGGGTTAACCTCGTACTTGTAGACAACATGACTCCATTTTGGTGATAGTGGACAAAGTCACTAAGTCAGCTCACTTTTGGTTGTCAAGACTACAGATTCAACAGAGAATGATGCTAGACTCTACATTAGAGAGATATTCAGGTTGCATGGAGTTCCTTTGTCTATCATCTCAAATAGTGGTCCTTAATTTACCTCTCATTTCTGGAAGTCATTTTAGAAAGGTCTTGGTACTCAAGTAAATATAAGTACATCATTTCATGGTCAGGTAGGGCTTACCATTCAGACCTTAGAGGATAAGTTGAGAGCTTGTGTGATCGAGTGATCGAATTCAAGGGTCATTGGGATGATCACCTACCTCTCATAGAGTTCTCTTACAATAACAACTTCCATTCCAGTATTCAAATGGCCCCTTATGTGGCACTCTATGGGCGTATATGTCAGTCACCGACTGGTTGGTTTGAAGTAGATGAAACAACCTTGATTGGGCTAGATTCAGTTTATGAGGCTATGGAGAAAGTTCAGCTCATCAGAGATAGACTAAGGACAACTTAGTGTTGTCAGAAGTCCTATGAAGATGTAAGGAGAAGGAACTTAGAGTTTGAAATCGATGATTGGGTTTTCCTGAAGGTGTTACTCATGAAATTGGGTGATGATATTTGGCCAAAAAGGGATGCTCAGTCCTAGGTGTCACGCCCTGAGCTACCCCCAAGACATGGACATAGGACCTAGGATCACGAGTGACCCCAAGCTAACCCTGCTGGCATATCATAAGCATACTTAAAGAATTTCAACATAATAGACATACTGTGCGGAAGCTAGAAACATATCATAATATGAAATAATGGGGAATACCCAATAATATCTGAATAAATAATCTGTGAGTTTAATGACAACTGAAATATCAAACTCTAAAGCTAAAACTGAATCTAACTATGTCCGAAATAAAGCCTCTAACTGACTAGAGATGTTGGGACATGCCCCAGCTAAATCTAGCAAAACTGAAACTAAAGACTGAAAGTAAAGATAAGTATGTCAATCATTCTCGAAGAATGAGAACTCACCACTGATGCTGCTGAACTGGAGATCGGGAACCAATCTATGTGTGATCTGAATGGTGAGGACCTGAACCTACATCACGGGAAGATGTAGCGCAGAGTATGAGTCAATACTTGAAAGGTATTGAACATACATGATAGAATAATGCTGAACAATATACATAACTGAGCAAAGCATATAACTAAGCAAATGACATAATCTGAACATGATACTATACTGAAAATACTGAACATGAAACTAACTGAATGCCATGACCAAGTATATAAAATGTTGAATCTTAATTCTGAACTGAATCTGATAACCTTTTCTATGCACTAGAATCTGATTGTGGAAGCTACTAATAACCAACATAAAACCACATGAGCTAAATATGGAGTCCGATTTATACGCCCTATCGAGAGGACCCAATATACCTTGGCAAGGGTATAGAAGCATGACTGGCGTGATCACTAAGTATAATGCCCACAGAGGAGACTTACCTATGGGGAACGGTATTGCCCCTGAGACTATGAGGGTGACTGATCCTAGTCCAACTCGGTATTAAGCCTACTTTCAATAGAATGTATGGAATACAACAAACTGTAATAACTGATTAGCTCGAGATTCTGACATGTTAACTGAAAATGCAACATTAATATATTGATAATGAAACATTTTTAACTGGAGCATGTATAACTGAATAAACTGACCTAACAAGTGTAATTCATGAACTAAACGAATCTACACAACTAGGGTTCTGAGTTTCAAGCAAGAACTAAGCAATAATTCCACAAAAAACATGATAATCTGATTTGGATTAGTCTAACAACTGAATCACCACATAAATCTGAAATTCTAGAAACCCTAGGTCTAAGCATGGTGTAGAGAATCAAGAATCTGATGGAATTCTATGGACCTAATGTGTGAAAGGAACCCACTAGTGAAATCCCACATACCTGGTGTCAAAATTCATGGAGAAATCTTTTGATTTCGGGGCAGGAACTGAAGAAAACCTTGCTGCATTCTTGGACTAGGGTTGCTTGACTTTTTCATCTTTTTTTTGCTCTAAGATCGATGAACTTTTGGAGAAAGAATTGACTAGGGTAGGTTCTAATTTAGTTGTTGGGCTAAAACTAATCAAAATTACGTAGTTTAGGGGTTAAACGGCATAGTTTGGGGGTCCAACGCATCGGGAAAAGACCAAACGACCGCTGACTTAAAAGATGTCAGGGGTCATCGACGGACCAGACCGACGTACCGACAGTCCATTCTGGTCGGCCGTCGTTCGCGACTGGAAGCTGGGATTTGGGGTCTCAATCCACGGACCAGGACCATGACCCATATTTTGACCTATGGTCCATGGGTCTGGTCATGGGTCGACCACCCTTAGACCATTATTCTAAATTAGGGACCCCACCTACGGTCCGTGGGTGGTGCCCGTTGGTGGCACCTACAACTTCTGAAATTTACATTCTGGTTTGTCTAGGATACAGGGTGTTACATTATCTCCCCCTTGGAACATTTGCCCTCGAATGAAGATTAAACTAGCTGAATATAGAGGGAAAGAGCTGCAAACCCTAACACTAAATACTGGAAACTAATTTCTGACTGTACTAAGTTCCAAGAACATGCAAATACGCTGAAAATGCAAGTATAAACTGAAGGAACATGATACTAAGACTGAATATATGCATGAGTAACTGACAAACTGGAGAGGAACTATTACCTCAAGCTGGAATGGGATCAGAAGGGAAGAGATAATGATACTTGGCCTTCATGGCTGCTTCTGCTTCCCCAATAGCTCCCTCTACTGACTGACTCCTCCATAAAACTTTAACTGAAGCGACTTCTTTGTTTCTCAACCTTCGAACCTGACGATCAAGAATCTCAACTGGCACATCCTCGTAAGTGAGACTATCCTTCACAACCACACTTTCCAATGGTATTATAGATGCTGGATCACCTACACACTTCTTCAACAATGAAATGTGAAAGATCGGATGCAATGCTGCTAGTTCTGCTGGTAACTCTAACTCATAAGCCACTTTACCAACTTTTTCAAGATCTTGTAAGGGCCTACATATCTAGGACTGAGCTTCCCTTTCTTATCAAATCTCATCACCCCCTTCATAGGTGACACTTTCAGGAAAACCCAATCATCAATTTGGAACTCCAAGTCCCTTCTCCTTACATATACATAGGACTTCTAGCGACTCTGGACTATCTTAATTCTATCTCTGATGAGCTGAACTTTTTTCATAGAATCATGAACCAAATCTCACCCTATCAGGCTACTTCACCTACTTCAAACCAACAAACTAGAGATCTACATCTACGCCCATATAATGCCTCATAAGGAGCCATCTGGATGCTGGAATGATATCTATTATTGTAGGCGAACTCTATAAGAGAAAGGTGATCATCCCAACTACCCTTGAAGTCAATCATGCAAGCTCTCGACATGTCCTCTAAGGTCTGAATGGTACGCTCTGCCTGACCATCCGTCTGTGGATGAAATGCTATGCTAAGATTAACCCGAGTACCAAGACATTTCTGAAATGACTTCCAAAAATGAGAGGTAAACTAAGGACCTCTATCTGAGATGATAGACAAAGGAACCCCATGTGACCTGACTATCTCATTAATGTAAATCTTGGCGTAGTCCTCCACCGAATCTGTAGTCTTAACAGCCAAAAAGTGAGCGGACTTAGTAACTCTGTCTACTATCACCCAAATGGAGTCATGTTATCTGCGAGTACGAGGTAAACCTGTAATAAAGTCCATATTTATCACTTCCCACTTCCATGTAGGAATGTTGATCTCTTTAGTCATACCTCCTAGTTTCTGATGTTCTACCTTCACTTGCTGGCAATTTGGGTACTTAGCCGCACAATCTGCTATATCCCTTTTCATGCCATTCCACCAAAAGACTTCCCACAGATACTTGGATGAATAGAATACTTGGAGTTATGGTCTTCTGCAAGAATCTATTGTCTAACCTCACCCACCTTAGGAACACATAACCGATCCTGATAGCGAAGAACACCATCTCCCTCTTTGGAGAAAACCTCAACTCTCTGCCGATGAACTGCACCCTTCAATTGAAGTAATATCGGATCACTATCTTGATTTTCCTTAACCTCCGCTACCAATGAAGATTTTGACCAATTCTGAAATGTTACACCACCATCTAATATGCTTATAAGGCGAACTCCCATGCAAGCAAGCATGTGAACATCTTTTGCAAGTTCTTTCCTTTCTTCCTCAAAATGCGCTACACTACCCATAGATAGTCTGCTACTACATTGGCCTTACCATGATAAGAAAGCACATTCATATCATAGTCTTTGCGGAACTCAAGCCATATCCTCTGGTGAAGATTCATCTCTTTCTAGGTGAACACATAATGAAGGATCTTATGGTCTATGAACACATCTACGTGAACACCATACAAGTAATGTCTCCAAATCTTAAGTGCAAACACTACTGCTGCAAGCTCGAGGTCATGAGTACGATAGTTCTTCTCATTCACCTTAAGCTGTCTAGAAGCATAAGCTATAACCTTACCTCGCTGCATCAACACACAATCTAGGCTGACCCTGGATGCTTCACAATAGATCACATAACCGTCTGAACCTTCTGGTAGAGTCAAAACAGGAGCTGTACTCAACCTAGTTTTAAATTCTTCAAAGCTTTTCTCACACTCGTCTAACCACTGAAACTTAATCTTTTTTTGAGTCAACTTAGTTAATGGAAAAGCTATGGATGAAAATCCTTCCACGAACCTTATGTAATAACCAACCAAACCCAAGAAATTTCTAATATGTGTAGGAGAGTAAGGTCTAGGCCATTGTTTCACTGATTCTATTTTCTGAGAATCCACTCAGATCCCTTCACTAGATACTATATGCCTAAGGAAAGCAACAGATTGAAACCAAAAACTCGCATTTGCTAAACTTAGCGAATAACTGGTGATATTTGAGAGTTTGCAGGACAATCCTCAAATGAGTCACATGTTCTTCCTCACTTCTGGAGTAAATGCGGATATTATCAATAAAGACGATAATGAACAAGTCCAAATACTGCTTGAACACCCTCTTCATCAAATCCATAAAAGCTGCAGGACCATTGGTTAGTCTAAATGACATGACTACAAATTCATAATAACCATACCGAGTTATGAAGGCTGTTTTTAGAATGTCACTATCTCTGACTCTGAGCTGATGATAACCAGATCTGAGGTCTATCTTTGAGAAATGACTAGCACCCTGAAGTTGGTCGAACAAGTCATCAATCCAGGGGATAGGGTACTTATTCTTGATTATGACCTTGTTCAAATGTCTATAATCAATGCACATCCTGAGAGATCCATTTTTCTTCTTTACGAACAATACAGGTGCACCCCATGGGAAAATACTAGGTTTGATGAAGCTCTTATCTAGAAGGTCTTTCAACTGCTCTTTCAATTCCTTAAGCTCAGCTGGATCCATTTTGTAAGGAGGAATAGAAATAGGCTGGGTATCTGGAAGGAGATAATTTCAAAAGTCGATTTCCCTTTTGAGAGGAATTCCGGGAAGATCTTCTGGAAACTCATTAACTACAGGGACTGACTCAAGAGTTGGGATTTCGGAGCTTGAATCCTTAACCCGAACTAGATGATAGATATACCCCTTGGAAATTATCTTTCTGGCCTTAAGAAAAGAAATGAATCGACCCATAGGCACTGAACTACTACCCTTCCATTCTAAGAGTGGCTCGTCTAGAAATTGAAAATGAATGATCCTAGTTCTATAATCAACTAAGGCATAATAAGAATGTAACCAATCCATGCCTAGAATGATATCAAAGTCTACCATTTTTAACCTTACAAGATCTGCTGAAGTGACTTTCTAAGAAACTGTGACAAAGCAATTTCTGTATACCCGTCTAGCTATAGCTGGGTCACTGTCTGGAGTATAGAGTGAGAAGGGTTTTGAAAGAGTTTCTGGACTGACACCAAAGTTTACTGCTATATATGGAGTTACAAAGGAAAGAGTAGCCCCTGGATCTAACAAAGCATAAATATCTAAGTGAAAGACTCATAACGTACCAGTGACCACATCAACAGAATCTTCCTGATCCTTGCGAGCCTGAAGAGGAAACAACCTGTTCTAGCGCTGACCACCACCTGTACCAGTAAGTTACCTAGCTGAGTCGGGCGACCTGCTGGTGCTGCTGAAGTTGTAGACTGATCTCTACCATTATTACCTCCTCGACTCTATTTAGAAGAAGGACAATCTCTCAACCTATGACCAGTCTGACTACACCCAAAACATCATTCCTTTCCCGCAAGACACTCACCCGGATGGTTCTTACCACACTTAGGACAAGTTGGATATGTTCTAGTACCTGAAACACTCCCCTGAGACTTAGAGCGTGATGCCCTATCTACTCATGTCGTAACCTGGAGGATAGAACACTAGTTGATGAAGGTGATGGAGCGGTAGATTTCTGGTGAAACTGTGAGCGATTTCTGCTGAGAGTAATCATAGTTACCTGTCCTAGCCTTCTTATTGTCCTTAGCCTGTTCCCTAAGCTTGTCTCTCTCAACCTGCTGGCATGAGTCATAAGCCTAGAGATATTCATATTTTCCAGCAACATAGCATTTCAGCACTCTGTTTTCACTAAGTTGGATACCCCATACAAAAACTTATTCATCTGTGCCCTTGAATCAACAACCGTATATGGAGCATACCTGGAGAGTTAGGTGAACTTGAGTCCGTACTCTTGAACTGCCATGCTACCTTGCCTCAAATTCATGAATTCCTGAGCTTTTGCCTCCCTCAACCCTCTTAGGAAGAACCTGTCTAGAAAAGCTTCACTAAAACACTCCCAAGTAACAGGATCTGCATCAGTACCCCTGTTTTCATTCCACTGAGTGAACCAAATGTGAGCCATATCCTTAAGCTGGTAAGATGCTAACTCAACCCTATCATTACCAATTACCTGCATCACTCCAATGATTTTCTTGACCTTATCAATGAAGTTCTGGGGATCTTTACCAACTTGCGACGCTAGAAACTCAGGTGGGTTCATCCTAACAAAATCTTGAACTCTAGCTGCAGCTGACCCAACATTAGCATTGGTAGGAACTGGGGCCTGCTGAATGTTTTGGTTGGTCACACTCTGAGCCAAAGTTGTATAGCATTCTGAAACTCTACATTTGAAACCTCTAGGATCGAAACTTGAGGAACTGCGTTAGCATTCCTTACGTAAGCTCTACAAGGAGGCATGATTTGAAATGCATATCGATGAGTTAGAAGGTAGATCATACCCATACACGATAAGAATAGCAAGAAAGTGAAGTTTTTCAAAAACACTTTGTAGCCTCCCTCTCATTAGATATGGTGGATTTCACACCCATGAAAAGGACTCAACTTAGTGCAGCTTTTCAGATAGCCTAGGACACTTGTAACTAATGCTCTGATACGAAGTTTTTCACACCTCGAGCTACCACCAGGATGTGGACACGGGACCTAGGATCACGAGTGACCCCAAGCTAACCCTGCTGGCATATCATAAGCATACTTAAAGATTTTCAACATAATAGACTTACTGTGCGGAAGCTAGAAACATATCATAATATGAAATGATGAAGAATAACCAATACTATGTGAATAAATAATCTATGAGTTTAATGACAACTAAAATATCAAACTCCAAAGCTAAAACTGAATCTAACTATGTCTAAAATAAAGCCTCTAACTAACTCGATATGTTATGACATGCCCCAACTAAATCTAGCAAAACTGAAACTAAAGACTGAAAGTGGAAAGATAATCATGTCAATCGTCCTCAAAGAATGAGGACTCACCACTAAAGCTGCTGAACTGGAGATCGGGAACTAATCTATGCGTGATCTGAATGCTGAGGACCTGAACCTACATCATGAGAAGATGTAGCGCAGAGTATGCGTCAGTACTTGAAAGGTACTGAGCATGCAAGATAGAATTATTCTGAACAATATACATAACTGAACAAAGCATATAACTGAGCAAATGACATAATATGAACATGATACTATACTGAAAATACTGAACATAAAACTTACTGAATGCCATGACCGAGTTTATAACATGTTGAATCTGAAATTTCAACTGAATCTAATAACCTGGTCTATGTACTAGATCTGACTGTGGGAGCTACTAATAACCGGCATAAAATCACATTAGCTAACTGTGGAGTCTGATGTATACGCCCTATCGAGAGGACCCAATATACCTTGCCAAGGGTATAGAGACATGACTGGCGTGATCACTACGTATAATGCCCACAAAAAGGGACTTATCTACAGAGAACGTAGTTCTAGGACTATGAGGGTGACTGACCGTAGTCCAACTCTGTATGAAGCCTACTCCCAATAGAATGTATGAAATACAATAAACTGTAATAACTAATTAGCTCGAGATTCTGACATGTTAACTGAAAATGCAACATTAATATACTGATAATGAAACATTCTTAACTGGAGCATGTATAACTGAATAAACTGACCTAGAAAGTATAATTCATGAACTAAACGAATCTACATAACTAGGGTTCTGAGTTTCAAGCAAGAACAAAGTAATCATTCTATGAAAACATGATATTCTAATTTGGATTAGTCTAACAACTGAATCACAACATAAATCTGAAATTATAGAAACCCTAGGTCTAAGCATGGTGTAGAGAATCAAGAATCTGATTGAATTCTAGGGACCTAATGGGTGAAAGGAACCCACTAGTGAAATCCCACATACCTTGTGACGAAATTCATGGAGAAATCTTTTGATTTTCGGGGCTGGAACTGAAGAAAATCTTGCTGCATTCTTGGACTAGGGTTGCTCAACTTTTACCTCTTGTTTTGCTCTAAGATCGATGAATTTTTGGAGAAAGAATTGACTAGGGTAGGTTCTAATTTAGTTGCTATGCTAAAACTGACCAAAACAACATAGTTTAGGGGGTTAAACAACGTAGTTTAGGAGTCCAACGCATAGGGAAAAATCAAAAGACCCCTAACTTAAATGATATCGGAGGTCACCAATGGACCGTGGATGGATCGAAGGTCCGTTCTGTTTGGCCGTCGTTCGCGACTGGGAGCTAGGATCTGGGGTCCCGATCCACAGATTAGGACCACGACCCGTGGTCTGACCTACGGTCCATGGATCTGGCCGTGGGTCGACCCTTAGACTTTTTTTCTGAACTTTTTTGGGAGGGGATGCAGGTGTCCATCCACGGACCCCACTTACGATTTGTGGGTCACCTTACGGTCCGTGGGTAGTTCCCTTCGGTGGCACCTGCAACGTCTGAAATATGCATTCTGGTCTGTCTAGGATACGGTATGTAGGTCCTTATAGAATCCTGAAAAGGGTTGGTAATGTATCTTATGAGTTAAAGTTTCCTGCAGAACTAGCACTGGTACATCCAGTCTTTCACATTTCTTTGTTGAAAAAGTGAGTGGGTCATCCGGCATCGATAATACCTTTAGAGAGTGTGGTTGTGAAGGATAGCCTCACGTATGAAGAGGTTCCAATTGAGATTCTTGACCGTCAAGTTCGTAGGTTAAGAGATAAGGAGATCACTTCAGTAAAGATTTTGTGGAGGAATCATTCCGTAGAGAGAGCTACTTGGGAACCAGAAGCAACCATGATGGCCAAGTATCCTCACCTTTTTCCTTCTGATTCAATTTTAGCTTGAGATAATATTTTTATCTAGTATCTCATCTTACTCTTGTGTAATTCTGTGATGACCCTAAAAATGCACTAGTGAACCTAGAGCCTCACATGTGAATTTGGAGTTGAGAACTTGATGAAATGCTGAGAAATGACCGTGACGTCCGGAAACTAGTCATTTGAACTAGTGAGTTGTAAGGGTCAACTTTAAATGGTCATATCTTTTAGCTCAAAATGAATTAG
>JAJOOH010019821.1:0-11653 GCA_029582605.1 Solanum gracilifrons | reverse complement strand
TGTGTATTATACTATTACTACACCCATTTTTTTTATTTTTAATGTTACAAAAAAGGCTAAAGTCATTATGAGCATAACCACTCAAATGGGTCTAGTATCCCAGCCCAACCCACCCAAGAAAATGTAAAAAACCTAAAAGATAAAGGGGGGTCAAAATGTGATATACTCAAAAGTCTCAAAAGGGAAATGAAAAGGATTCTAGAAGAAGTCGCCTTCTTTAGTGACCGTCTTCGTCATCGGTGACTTCGCCACAGGTAAGATGGCCGTCATTTTATTTTCTTTTCTTTCATTTCTATTTTTGTAGCTTTGCTATGTCTTATGTTTCACCCGATCTGAATTGAAACAAATCAAAATCTTTGGATCATTTACTCAAGTCACCTTTAAATACTCATCGGGTGCTTTGTATTTAGATCTCACTGGAGTTCACTCCAGCCTTGTGACTTTCCTCTCACAAGTCAAGTGAAGTTAGATCTACCAGATCTGAAGCATTCTAAGGTATGCATCTTAATACTTTCATTTAATTTCTATAGTGTAATGAATCTCTGGTGAGATTGATACTACCTTCATAGTTTTCACATGATCTTATTAGTTTATATCTTTACCCCACTGTGCAGATCTCCAATTTGACCTTCTTATGTAGTGTTGTACATCATGTATCTATAAGTTGTTGATGTGTGGATTGTTTATTTTTCATCTTGTCTATCTCTTTTATTGGACATTATTGTCGTAGCCAGGGGTGTTCACGGGTTAGTTTGGATCGGTTATTGGTCAAAATCAAAATCAAACCAAGTTAATCGATTTTCAAATTATCAAAACCAAACCAAACCTAATATAATATACTTTTATCGATTTCGATTCGGCTTGGTTTGGTTCAATTATTTGGTTGTTAACCACATACATAAAATTAAAAGAAATAATTCATTCAAAACGTGAAAACGTGACAATAATCCATTCAAAACAAAAAAATAGTTAGAATGGCCAACATTACGAAATTTTTGAAAATTGAATTTATTATGAATAAAGCTTCAAAATTCACTATTTTGGCCTAGAAGGAAGAGACATTGACATTTTCAGTCCCACAAAGAGACACTCACATACATGAAACCAATAAGATAAATGTTCTCACCTTGGGCATTTTTACTTTCATAAGTAAATTATAAATAATTTTTTATGATTACATATATAAGATCTTTAAAATTGTTTATAAAAATAATATTATATATATATAATAATAAAATTTATGTATATTATTTATCGGTTTGGTTCAATTATTTCTTCAATTTTTTAACAAAACCATAACCAAACCAAATACTATCGATTTTTTAAAAATCTAAAACGAAACCAAACCAAACCCTAAATAAAATCGGTTCATTTGATCAGTTTGGTTCGGTTTTTCAATTTTGATCGATTTTTATTCAAACCGTGAACACCCCTAGTCGTAGCTAATCTATAATATCTTACTCAATTTGTTTGTTGCCTGCATTTTAAATCATTTGATTCTCATACATAGACCATGTTATTTGTCTAAGATAATTATGCCTTTAGCCTCCCTTGATAATGTATATATGCAAAATTAAAATACCAGCTAACTAAAAATATATGTAACAGTGTTGCCTTCTTTAATATGTGTGTTGAACTTGTATGATGTTTCCTTCCATCATAGTTCTAAACCCCATTATGAACATTACACTGCTCCAAGGGCAATCCCATTCCCCCTAATTGTTTTAGCAAAAGCCAAAGAGTTTGTAGCAATTATCTCTCCACACACAACTCATACCCTTCCTTCAAAACCATAGCCTCATTAAATACACTTGAAGAATTTGTCATCCTTCTACATAAAGCAAATTGTAAATCTCCTTCTTCATTTTTTATATAGTATGTTATAGAAGTTGGACCAAAATTTCCCTTAGAAACATCATCAAATTACATTTAAAACAAGTTTAATTAGGTAGTTTTCAACCTACTAGTAAAGATCTTATCAAGTGTATGTACTTATGAAGGAAAACCATGAAAAGGGGTCATTTTTGTTGGATTTCCTTCATCCAAGGATATAAAATTAGGATTAAGAGATGAATAATTTTTAGAGATCTCATAGATCACTCTCCTCTAGGTCACAATGCCTCCATAATTCACCTTATTTATTCTTTTCCATATTTTCCAGTATACCATATTCGAAATAGTTTGTAAAATTGATTTAATTCTACTACATATCTCAATATTCTAGTTTGCTGATATTGCACAAAAGGACCATCTACTCAAGAATAAATAACAAAGTATTTCGAGTCTTTTGAGCAGACTCATTAGTAATAAATACTTTCTTTGTTCCAATTTATATGACTCGTTTTTCTTTTTAGTCAGTCGTAGAAAGAATGACTCATTTCTATATTTAGTATCCACAACTGAGTTTTCAGTTTGCAAGTAGCCACAAGTGACGGGACGGTTGATGGAGCTACAACCTATCTTTGAAGAAGAAGCAAAGTGGTGGCAACTAAGGTGGTTCTGGGAATGATGATTCTGAACAAGCTGGCTCACTCATGTTTATTGTGGATAGTTTCAGGTTAATTTTAGTTTTGGACCTATATGAACTTGGTGCATTTGTCAAATTCCAATTCCATAGCAAACTTGCTTTGATGTCGAAGCTTACTGGCAACTAATTGGTGTTCTATTGTAATCTTTTTGGATAGTAGATTAAAATTATGAATTGCTACCATTAATGATGGATATTTATCTTCTTTATACACCTTGCATTTTGGTGTAAAATTTGTTATGAAGCATTTCTCTGTATTTTGCTTTCTGCTGAGGTTCCACCTAAGTTCATAATGGTAGCAATAATGAACTTAGGTGGGACCTCAGCAGAAAGCGAATACAGAGAAATTAACCTAAAACTATCCACAATAAACATGAGTCAACCAGCTTGTTCAGAGTCATCATTCCCAGAACCACCTTAGTTGCCACCATTTTGCTTCTTCTTCAAAGATAGGTTGTAGCTCCATCAACCGTCCAGTCACTTGTGGCTACTCGCAAACTGAAGACTCAGGTATGGGCAGGATCAACTTCCTCAAGATTATGCACAACATCAGATTTGTCAATGGGTTTCTTGGGTGATACATTGTCAATGCTACTGGATCTCTTCCTCTTGTGAGTCTGCTTAGTTTCAGTCTCATTGACAGGCTATGCACCTTCTTTATCATCCTCCATACTTTTATTTGTTTCAACAGCTTCATCAGAATAGTCAGAATACTAAGCCTAGTGCTTATTAAGTTTTACTCATAGATATTCACATATAAAACTGAGATTGTAATGATCAGATTTTGGAGTTCCATGAAATCATCAGGTGTACTGTGAATTAGGTACCTGGGGATTCTGGAGGAAATCAGATATATCAGTTGGGCATGATGGGCATTTCATTATAGTTTTCTAGGCTCGTAATGTACATCTGCCTTCACATGTCCTCTGTCTCGTAAAGGATTGACCTGCAAAGGCACCATCCAAACATGCCTTGCAGAAGTTATGAGCACATGGAGTGGTAAGCGGGTGATTCATCACTTCCCGACAAAGATGACAAGTAAACTTTGCACCATCAAGAACCTCATCTCATTATAATAAGAAATATAACAGAAGAATAATGTAATCACTATCAAACACACAGACTACACAGTCAAATCAGATTAGAAAGGAAAATATCTAATGAAAAGTGTTGAATGATAGGTATGGTATACCTTTCAAGAGCCTCAGCATTACAGACATTGTAAATCTCTTGGGTCTAACTTGTCTCACTTTTGTTCCATCTTCATTTTCACATTGAACTGGTTTCCTACTAGGAGGAGGAGCCTTTTTCCACATCCAACAACTATTTTCCTCCTGTAAAATAGAAACAACTATTACAAACAATACCAGCATCCATGTAACTATATGCTTTGCATATCAATAAGTTTATAAAAAAACATTTCACTACATTTACAGAAAAAAGGTTTAAGTCACCAATTATATTGGCAAAAATTTATTAATAATCAGATAGTCAGCATCCTTTTGATGTGCTACATTACAAAAAGGAAAGAATTAACTGGAGATTCTAAATATCATCAGACAAATATCTAGCTTCTCACATCATAATCCCAGGATGAAGCTCTGTTATTTTGGAGCTGATGTTAAGCTTTGATGATTTAATAGATTTAGGGATCTAACAAGGGACTAGATCCTTGTTATTAGGACTGACGACAGGGAAATGAATGAATAAACTCAGTGTGAGGAATATTTGTGTGTCATCATCAAAAAGGGGGGAAATGTTATATTCTAGGTGTTTTGATGATCCTCACAAATGCAGGGACACGGTCCCTGCAGAGTGCTCTCGTCCAGATTCAGAATGGGGTACAGCTGTAAAGATGTCATGTCAGGTGGTAGGTGAAAAGTACAGTGTACTGCACCAATAGGAAGAGCGGACGAGATTGTCTGTTTGAGTGGCTCACAAATGCAGGGACGACCCGGTCCCTGGTAGAGTTCTCTCCATCAGATGTATAATGGTGTACAACTGTAAAGTTGTCCTGTCAGTGGGTTGGTGAAGTCGTCAGCATACTTCACCAATAGAAACAGACAAGTTTGTTTGTCCAATGGATAATAATTCTTTTTGGTCGATATAATCAAAATGACAAACAACAAGAAGATTCATTCATTCAAAAGATAAAGAGAGTTAGCAAATCTCCTCAAGAACTAACAAAGAACATTGCAAGGGACCTGGTCCCTGCAAGACTGCGAATGTGTAAAGGACAGCGAGAGAGATGTCAGAAAAGCTACCACATGTGATGTTGTAGGTGCACGTCCTTTTAGAGAAGCAGACTCTCAGCCAATGAGGTCGTCTCAAGGAGTTTGTGTTCATTTGATATAGTCTCTTCCCACAAAACACAAACTCAAGATTTGGCAAACAAGAATTCTTAAGCTTACAAAGAGAAGGCCATCTTCAAGGAAGAATGTGGCTCAACTCAACAAAGGGACATGATAGAGTGCTGAAGAGTCTTTGTTGTATTTCGAGCTTTGTGTCTTTTGTGCTTAGCTTGTAGGATTCGTCTCACTCTTGTTAGAAACGTTTCAAAACTTTCTAAGAACATCGTTAAGGGCAACTTTTTGTCTTACGGTCAAAAGTCTATATTAATTAGTGAGGGTTATTATAGTGGGCATGCATTGCTTAGGCTCAGTAAGTAATAGGAGTATTACTTAGTGTGAGATTAGGGTGTTAATCTCATTGTTGTGATTGTAATCTGTATTTCACTTTTGCTTGAGAAGATTAGTGAAAATAGATTTGAAAATCTTGTGTGACAGGTTGTGGTTTTACTCCCTTGAGCAAGGAGGTTTCCACGTAAAATTCATGTGCTTGTTTTTACGTTGTGCTATTTATTTTCTGCACTTTTATTCTGTCAAGGACCTGATCCTGTGATCACTGGTGGACGCGTACACTCCAACAAGCTCATTTTCTCTCAGTCATATATGTGGCACCTTTTAGTTCTTTAATGGCAGGCAAGGCCCTAGGACGATCCTATGTTCATCACTGCCAATATATACAACAAGGTGAACAAGAACATGATTAAAGCCCAAATAGAAGGGGATGACATTATAACAAAGTAAAAATGACACAATAAGAGACCTGGTCCACGGTGCAGGATCATTATCACAGCACACAAAAAGGTATCGACAAACTTTGAATCCCTGCACAAAAGTCAATGTAATGTAAATTAGTGACAAAAATAAGTTAAAGATACAGATGCATGAAGCTTTTGAGAAAGAGTTCAACTTGTTTTCCAAGTTTTCGCCAACACTTTTCAATCTTGTAGACCCCGTCGTATCGTACTCCTTTGTCTGCTGCATACGAAGAGCGTTTCTCCTTGTGGGACCTATACATATTGGAATGGACAAAGATAAAACCTGTGAATAAGAAATAAACTCCACATGGAAATGAAAAAAGATACTTTATGTGGATATTGAAATACAAAACGACTGGTATTAACCCAACTAGTGGATGCTGATAGAATTAGTTTGTTGTCACAGGACAAGATATGCTCAATAGCAGAAAGTATCATCCCAGAGCAAAAAAAAAAAAAAAAAGTGGATTGCAATATAGAACACTTTTCACACTACTTTCTACTACCAAAAAATTGGAACAAGCAACCATTGTGGAAGGAATAGCAAGACTGATAATATGTACATCAGCTAATCATGCAAACTTCGCTAAACAAACTACATATACTTTGTGGACCAGCCCATGAGAGCATAAGACAACAATATATCAGCCAAGTTCCAATCCAAAGAAGGAATAGCAAGAACTTGTTTTAGCTCTATACCTAATTATTCAGAGAGTTAAAGGCAGCAACTGACCTCACAACTCGGACAGGATAACCCTTGAGACAGCTGACGCGTAAAGCTTCATTAAGCTTTTCAAATTTCTGGTCAAATGATTGTCAAACTCTTTGGACGCGAGCTGAGAAGCGACTTCCACCACAATCAACTAATACCCCTATGAGAAGGCATGTGGATATTTCTTTGGATTTTAGCAATTTCAGTTTTGCATCCAGAAAATGTTGACTCTCATCATAGGCAACTTTCTAATCTAAGTGACAATGCACCAAGAGCTTTAGAAATAATGGCCATGTAAGTTCTTATTTGTGGGTGTGAAGGGCCCAACATTCATAGTTAAGAGGTTGCAAGCCTTTTTTTTTATAACTCAACTTATTTGTCACTCTTTCAAAATCGAAGGTTATCTTATTAAATAAATTTCATTTTCAATCGATCGAGTTTAACTACAAACAACTTGATCTCCCGAGTTGAGGGGTACGCCAGGTGAGTTCAATGTTGCAGACACGATTATATTCTGATATTCTTTTTTAAATCTTATTTTCGAGCATCTCATTTCTTTCATAATTCAATATCGGAATATCTTTTGAATTCTTTTATAATCATGTGTCAAATCAAGCGTATCAAACTACAAGTGGCCTGGATTTTCATATAGTGTGAGATATGTAGGAAACCTAATACCGGGGTCCGACCATAACTTTCCAAATTCCATGCCAAAATCTCTTTCCTAAAGGATGAGGATGTGGTAAAAATTATATTCACCAATTTCATTTGCCTCAAATCTCTTTCATTGATCCAAGCCAAACAAGAGACGGTTGTTGACACCCAATTTTGACCGTTCACAACACAGGTTAATCATCGAGCCTTTGAATTTCAGAAGACTTGAGATAATTAGTTTTTATAAAATTTAATATTTCATTTTTATAGTTATTTTTAAATAGTTTTGACACTTTTCTATAATTTTTAAATAATAAATATGTTTTATATAATAATGTGTATAAATAATACATTCAAAAATCATTTTCAAAAGATTTTATTTGTACTTAAATGTTTTGTTAATTAGTTTAGTTAATCAGTAACTTATATTTTTAGTTAATTAGTTTATAATTAAGTTAACTATTTTATTTTATTAAAATTGAGAAGCTCGCCTAATTAATTTATTAATTCGTCTAATTTAATTTCTAGCTGAATTGCTAATTAAATCTAAATTAGCTACATTCTTAACTTCACTTGGCTATAATTGAAATCCATATGACTATTTTCTATTTACAAATCTAGCCAATTTCTACTCCAACGCTTAACGCATTTTCATTCAATTTTAATACCAGTTTTGAGTCAAATTCATCCAATTCCCATACACCATTGATACATCCCACAATTTTCTTAACAATACAACAGTAACGTCAAAATACAAAGAATCATATGATACACAGAATGTTTGCGTCATCTACACAGTGATATATGCGACCAGATGCATACAACCCAACAGTAAGCTTTGTTGTCTTCCTTCGGCGACTCCGACAACAATACGCAATTCACAACGTACACCTACGGATTTGTCCTTGCCCGCGCGAGATTGTGCCACACAGAAGTTCGAGGATGTTGGATCAAATCAAGTTGTTCACCTTGATCTAATCCATTTCAATTTGTTGAAAATTGGGAATTATTTTTAGCGTATTCTTATCCTTGAGAGGAATTTCAAAATCAAAATTTCAATTGACCCCTAATATTTATCTGATCCCCTCCCCATTCTGCCCAATTTTTTTCTCTACATATACACCTCGCCTTTACTGTTAATGGAGAGGAATTGGACCATTGAGAAAATATAAAAAAATATGCATCTAAAACGATTTTCACTCGAGAAAACAAAAGCCCTCTGAGTCCCTGAAATTTCGGAAATCATAGGCTACAGTCAAAAATTATTGTTCATATTATTTCCTTTTCCGAAGAAGTTAAGCATGAATTTGTGGTGGAGAAGCTCTCGGCTTCCTATTCTCTGCTCCGAAAAGGTAACGTCTCTTCTCCGCTTAGGGGTTATTTGGTTACCGATTAGAATTGTGCAGGTATTAGTTATGCAGAGTTTAGTTATGTATGGTTTAGTTATGTATGATTTATTTATGCAGGGTTTAGTTATGCAAAGTTTAGATATGCAGGATTTAATACGTGAGTATTAACTATGCAGGTGTTAATTATGCAAGTATTATTTAGTTATATAGAGATTACATTACATGAATTATTAACTATTGAATATTAAATTTAATATAAATTAATATATATTATTTAAAAATAAATAAGCAAGAGTAGTATAAATTCTCCCTTAAAAAAATAAAGAAAGGAATTTTCTCCATACTTAACTAGGAATTTTGTGCTTCTTTTTCTCTTTGTTTATTTTTTAATGCTTAAAGATTATAAAAATAAAATTCTATTAATATATTTCAAGTACATTATACTATCCTATTTTATATAATGTAAATTTCTATCAGTATGTTGCATGTGTTGTTCATACATTTTTAGTACACCAAATATATAAATTTACATTCTAAATAAATAATCAATACATGATAATTAAATATGTGGATATATTTAATAATATATAATTAGCATATGCGCTATCAAAATTATACATTCTGATTCATAATATTAATAAAATATTTATAATTTGATTTTAAATTAAAACAAATAGAAAGTCGTTTGTATACAAAAAGAAATAAGAAACAAAAATAGTTCGGAAAATAGAATAGTTATGTAAAGTTTTCAATAAAAAAAGATTTAAAAATAAATTAATAGGGATAAATGTGTAATTTATCATTTCAATACATATATAACTAATACCCACATAATTTATTCCACCTTCTACCCTGCATAACCTATACATAGATTCCCTCATAAGTTATGTAGGATTACAAAAAACGCAACCAAACACCGTATAAAATTAATACATGAATAATTTTTATACAATATTTAGAAATCTATCAATCAAACATAGTACAAGTCAAGTTGACTTTTCAACCTAATACAACTTTTACCGAACATTGTAAAATTAATACATTTTTTTATACATGAATAACACGCCTCTTATACCATAATCAAACGGCCTCTTACTTCATTGTCAGTTAATCCTCTATTTAGTAAAATAACTATGTGTTTGTTTCCGTTTGAACTCGATTAATCCTGTAATGAATGGATATTGGAAATTGTAATAGATATCTTTTATGATTCAGTGCCCTCATCTCGTCTTGATGATTGTTGTTATGCTTTGATTATGAATAAAATAGGTGAGTTTCCAGTAGCTTACTCCTTCTTCCCTTTGTATGATTCAAAAATATGATTGCACCTTTTCTAGTATGTAGTTGAGGTTTGATTCTATGCAGTTATAAATTCTTTATGCATAAGCTCTAGATTTTGTATGCTAAAGATGGATTAAATAATGTTCTTATCGTCCAAGCTAAGAGTCCATATAATATAAATTCTGGCTTGATTTTTCTTTCTTGATTGTGGTTCTTTGAAAGAAAGAAAAACTATTTAACTTATTGTTTATTGTTACTTTATTTGATTGAGAATGAGGAAGAAATCTCATGTGTTTTGCTTCACACCCTGTTACCCCTTCGATGGAAAGAAAAAATGCTTTGATTTGCTTATTTTGGGTAGTGTTCTTAGCTAAATTAATTGATCTTTTGAAGTCGTTGATCTGCAATATTTGTTCAAAATAATAATATAAATTTGTGCATGACTAAGACAGTCTTTTCTAGTAGCGATTCGTCTAATATTTGTTTCGTTCTTGGCATAACTTCTATTCCTACTGTTACCATTCGTTTGGTATGAGGAATAAGAATAAATAGTTTTGGGATAAAATTTTATTATCTTGTTTGGTTGTCGTGTTTGGGATAACTTATCCGATCATTTATACCATAGTGATGGGATAAGTTATCTCATATACATTTTGGATAAGTTATCTCAGGATAACTAATCCCAAGATAATTAATCCTGAGATAACTTGTTCCCAACCAAACGACCCTAGATTTAAGTTAAGGTGGTGATTATGATATGTCTGCAGCATCCCTTTCCCCCTATTTCATTTATTTAAATATATACTTACATCAAGCTATGCGGCTGGATTACTTGTGTTTTCAAGATGTATTTTAGTTAGCTTGTT
The DNA here is from genome assembly GCA_029582605.1 of Solanum gracilifrons. Lineage (NCBI taxonomy): Eukaryota > Viridiplantae > Streptophyta > Magnoliopsida > Solanales > Solanaceae > Solanum > Solanum gracilifrons. The sequence goes on along the minus strand of JAJOOH010019821.1, from coordinate 1,161 downwards.
TAAATTCCTTGGGAATATTTGTTGTACATAAACAGTAGCTTGAAGCTTGATTAATTCAACTGCTACATGTTATAATATAAGCACAACTTTAGTATACTTTTTTTAATGTTTTGAGTGATTATTGATGGTTTTCTTTTCCTTAGTTCCTTGTCTTATTTGTTACCCATTGTTGTAATTTTTTGTCAAAATAATTAATGGCCAGTCTTTTAAGCATGAATATTAATCCTTATCTCTTTTTTTGATTTCCCATCCGGTGTTCGAAGTCTACATTGGAGCTCCGACTAAATTTGGACTGCACACTGCAGGGCCCATTCAGGGATGGTGCTCCCAACAAGATTTTCTCCATTTCTAGGGCTCGAACCCGAGACTTTGATTAAGGGTGAAACACTCTCACCAGTACACCACAACTCATGTTGGTTATTAATCCTTATCTCTATTTCTTGCATGAACCACATTATGGTGTGAGTCCAATTGGACTCGACTTTCCTTGCATCTACGAGTTGGTTTTCTAAACTCAACAATTCTCAAGTTCCCCTTATCGATTTCGAAATTGGAAGGAAGTCTAATCTACAGGTATCGAAGGCAAAAACAGACTGATATATTGTTCATATATACAAATATATAATCAGTGTATACACAACTTAACAAGGATAAAAAAAAAATTGATCAAAGCTCAAATTTTTGCAACAGTAGATCCAGGAAGAAGAGAAAATGGCTGAGGCCTATATTAAGGGGAACTTTCACATATAGCCACTCAAAAATAGCCTAATTACTCTCCATAGCTATAGTTTGATAATTACAATTCGTAGCTACATGTTATAGGGAGGAGAGAGGCGAGCGAGACTGGGAGAGAGAGGAGAGAGGCGAGAGAGAGGGGGCAAAGAGTAGGAGAAAGGTGAATTGTATATGTATATAGGTTAGATAATTGTATATTATACATATTTATTTGTATATATGGCAAGCGAGATTGAGAGAGGGAGGATAGAGGCGAGCGAAATTAAGAGAGGAAGGAGAGAGGCGAGCGAGATTGGGAGAGGGAGGAGAGAGGCGAGCGAGAGAGGGTAGAGAGTGGGAGAGAGGTGAATTGTATATGTATATAGGTTAGATAATTGTATATTATACATATGCATTTGTATATATGGCAAGAGAGATTGGGAGAGG
>JAJOOH010019820.1:0-17037 GCA_029582605.1 Solanum gracilifrons | reverse complement strand
TATTGGGGGGGGGGGTTGGAGACAATAAACTTGGAATGCCGCTTATGCAACTAGTTTTCCCTACTTACATTGGGGAAGTCATTTTCCTCATTTTTAAGGAACTTATTTTCCTAGAGAAAATGAATTCCCAACACACCCATAGTTTCCATCTATTGTTGGGGGGTTTTGCGGAGGATACTCATAGTTTAGTTGCTTAATAAGAGCCATTGTACCTAACAATGTTTTCCCTTTCTTCTTGGGGAACTTGGATGAAAACCTCAGGAATTTGGAGATATATTTTATAGAATGTTGAACTGTTATCTTGTGCAAACTATTATGACATTTAACTTATGAGCAGAAAGAGTGAAGAACATAGACGTAGGGACATTACATTACAGGAGCAACAATGAATCAGTTAGGAACTGATTTATGCTAGTAGATCTACAACATAGGTCACACTCTTGATAAGATGATTGATGAAATTTATGTGGAAAGGAAGAATGATCAACACATGGTATTCATTGACCTTAGAAGTGCATACAAGTTGGCCCAAACACTAGGATTATTTTAACGTCCTTTGGTGGGTGCTGGAGAAAAAAGAATTCATGTAAAATATATAGATGTCATAAAGGATTTTTACGAAGTTGTCACAAGTGTGAGATTTTGTGGTAGGAGATATATGTGTACCTTAGTAATGGATGAACTAACTAATAGTGTACAAGTTGAGGTATATTGTATGTTGTTTGTAGACTATGTTGTGTTAAATGATAATCTAGTGAGCATGTCAACCAAAAGCTTGAGTTGTGGAGAAACAATCTAGAGGCTAAGGGTCTTAAGATAACTTGAAGTAAAATAAGAGATATGCACTGCAAGTTTAGCCAGCATAAGACGAGTGAAATCGAGGTGAGACTAAATGGGATTGTGATGCTTAGATGCGAACAGTTCATATATCTAAACTTGATGTTCCAAGAGAACTGTATGATGGATAATATGATGTAACACAGAATAAATAAAACATGGTTGAAAAAGGGAAGTGCCACTGAAGTATTATTTGATAGGAAGATGCCTATCGAAGTGAAAGGGAAGTCCTTTGACAGGGCTATGGAGCCAACAATATTACATGGTAATGAGCCTCTAAGATCCAACATGTCCGTAAGGTGAGTGTCGTAGAAATGCAAATGTTTAGATGAATTTCCTTATAAAAAACTGACAGTATTAAGATGGATATGCTATTATACAAGATTAGAAATGATCTAATTTGACAGAATGTGCAAATAGCACATATAAAAAATAAGTAAGAGGAGGTTATGTGTAGGTTTGGTCGTGCCATACATAGACCTCGAGATCCATTGGTTTTGAACCCATGATGGAAAGTTGTCTAGAAAGACCTATAATTTCGTGGAATTCATACAAATGTTCAAAAGATAAGCTCAATGGAAGAGAAATATTCATACAGGTGATATCAACTAGTTGAATATAAAACTTCGTCTTGTTGGTACGCTCCCAGTAGTCCAATAGTTGCTAGGAGTCAACTTAATCTTCTTGGAGTATTTGTATGCCAGTGGAAAATGTAGAGAAATATATAGAACTGGAGAAACTCATTTATTAAATATTAAAATGAGATGAGTCTAAATAGAGTGAAATGAATAGTAAGGATTCATAGAGCCGACCCCCACTAGCTTGGAATTGGGCTTAATAGTTGCTTTTGTTGTTCTATTTAATACTAATTAATATAAATCACCCATTATTGTGTTAATCTTGTAAGCATATGCCAGAAACTTTGAATCTTGAAGAAGACTTGGCAATGTTTTTGCTTTATGTTTTGATGCTTGGAGAGAACTAGTATACTTACTGATGTTCCCCTTTTCTTCTCAAGGACCCAGGTAGTGAAGGTCTTGAAATATTTTGAGCAAGGAGTAGATAACAAGTAGTATTCAGCCCATACAAGTGTTTCTGCCCCTCTTGTATACCAGTACTGACTTGCACCTTCCTACTTCTAAACTTGTCACTTCTCCACTTGCATGATCAAAGTACTTTAGGATGTCCCAACAAAAATCTTGATATTGCTTTCTTTGCCTTTTGGGTCAAAGGTGTATCCCATGTTACATGCTCTTAGTAGAAGAACCATGTTGGTGATCTGACCTCCATTTTCTTTTGGAGTCCCTTTGAAGCCAAGACTGGCGATTGATACCTTCATAAGGCCATTAACAGAGTTTTTTTTTAGGAGAAAATTGGTCATTGCAGAAATACTGACCACATCCCCAGTGAACAATTCAAAATGCTAATCAACAATCCTTATGCCAAAAATACAAGGCAAGAAATAGGCTTTTATCCTTCTTACTCCTGGTCTATCACTGGCATAGCCACTTGAACTTTGGACCAAAGCCTATGTTGATTTGTCCAGAAGATACTACTTTTGGTGGAAACTACATAGGACTTATAGAACGGACGTCAGTTTTTCTGCTCGGCAAAGTGTTTACAGTGATAAACGGCCAAATGAATGGGTCTTGGGATTCTTGTTCTGAATGATTTGACAAAGGTTCTTTTACTACGACATTTCGGGTTTTTTTAGAGCCATATGCCTGTTAGCCACAGCCCACATAAAGCGTCACTTGTGTACAAAAAAATTGTCCACTTTATCAAGTTGTAGTATGCCTTTTCTTGTCTTTGTTTTTTCTTTCCTTTTTTTCATTTTATCTTCTTTATCCTTTTTGCTTAAAATGTTGATGACTATATGAATTTGGCTCACTGCAGCAAGAGAGAATGGAGAAGGAAGCAGAAATCAGAAGAATGAGAGCAGAGCTAATCAGAGAAAACAAAGAGCGAGAGTCTCTTGCCTAAGCTGCCAAGAATTGCAAACCTAGTTGCATTCAATTCAACAATTTGTTTTTGCTGTCTTTTTGAACGTTTCTGGACCTCTGCTTCTATTCCTAATTTCCATAAAAATCATGTAATGATGGTCATGAATGTCTTCAATGTACTTAAGTTTGTATCTGTCTCAATACTTCGCTGTCAATAGCATGATTATGCTTGCACTGTTAAACATCTAGCTACTTTTAATCTGACAATAAATACCATTTTTTTTGTTTGGTTGGAGTAAATTACGGTGAATTGCTATTTATTGGTTATTCTTGCATAACCAGTGCAACTTGTACACTTTGCTCTCATGTCAATGTTTTTGATGTTAGACAAGGCTGTTAGTTTGTGCGATTCATGTGTTTGGTTGATTCTGGAGACTGGTGATTTTTGGAGAAAAAAGGAACTGTAATCTTGTTTCTGCTAGCAGTGAAGTGTGGTAGTCTGTGAACACATCTATACATCATTGGTTACATTCAGGAGTGTTTCTTAGCTTGGCTTCTTTCCTTTTTCATGCTTGCTTTGCCTGTTCAAGACAAACTATAAAGATGTGTCCTTGCTTGGCTTCTACTATTTGTTGCCTGAAATCATTTTGATTAATGATCAAGACCGACAGAATTTTGGAAATTTGATTCTGTGAAGATGAACGTCTTCCCTTTGTTTTCTCACTCATTCTGGTTTTTAATTTCCAAGTGTTGTTGCAGATGTCAGATTTATGGGAACATAGATTGTCTCTGCTTGGTAATTAACTCTGCACTTGTTTTAGGTGAAAGATATAATTTATGATTTCTACCAGAGTTCAATTTTCCTGTATTTGGTGCAAAAGTTGGACTTGTGATTTAGTCCAGCAGCAGATATGACAAGTTATTTCACTAACCAAAGGTCATGCTCCTGAATCAGCTGATTGCATATACATATCTATCTGTATACAGCCCCAAACTCCTCCCATTCCCATTCCCATCCCAAACAAGATGTTTCTTACCCAATCAAGGGAATTCTATAAGCAGTTTCAAGGTAAAAATTAAGTACACGCAGTATTTACACCAAACTAATGAGTGCAAGATGTGTCTCTCACACACATATTCATCACCTAATCATATGGTTAAATGATATGTAATAGGATTCACATAACTGACTCTAATAAGTTAGTGATTTTAGCATAGTTAATTAAATCAGTAGCATCAAGATTGTCACTACTGATTGATAATTTCTTATGAACATCCTAAAAATAGCAGAAAGTAGGCAAAAAGGAGTCTCTGTGTCATACAGGCTTGCAAGAAATCGTGTCCAGCAGCCTCCAAATATATGCCAGTCGTCATTATCTATAAACAAACTTAGCAAAAATAACGTGGTGGGTTTATTAGATAAATCACAGCCTGATATATGTTTCACTTTTGCAAAAGTAAAGTCACTTTTCCCTTAATATCTGTTAAAGACTATAACTGATGCAAGAATGTGATGTAGCCTTGCTCTATATAACACTTAAGCATATTAACATATGTTATCCTCATATCATAGTTTTAATAATCTTTACACTTATATTGATTACATTTCAATTTCCCTTTTTCAGTTTATATCAGAGTGATGGAGGCAGGGAAGATTTTCTTGATTTTGCTTTCGTTGGCTATGGTATTTGGTCTAGTTAATTGTTTGGAGTTCACTGAAAAAGACATTGCATCTGAAGAAAACTTATGGGATTTGTACCAGAAATGGAGGAGCCATCACACTGTTTCTCGAGACCTAACCGAGAAACAAAAACGTTTCAATGTGTTCAAGGTGAATGTGATGCATATTCATAATGTCAACAAGATGGACAGACCTTATAAGTTGAAACTCAACAAGTTTGCTGATATGACCAACCATGAATTCAGGAATTTTTATAGCTCTAAGATAAAACACTTTAGAATGCTTCATGGTCCCCGCCCTACTACCGGATTTATGCACGAGAAGGCTGATAATCTGCCAGCATCTGTCGATTGGAGAAAGAAAGGAGCTGTTACTGGTGTAAAGGATCAAGGAAAATGCGGTAAGTTCAATGACCATCTCATTTAAAAGCTTAAGCTGTTAACGCGAGGTCTCCTTGATGCTTTGATTGAAAATATTGTTTTAGTACATGCTAGCTTATCCTCGTGTATTTGCAGGTAGCTGTTGGGCGTTTTCTACGATAGTTGGAGTTGAGGGAATAAACAAAATCAAGACAGGCAAATTAGTTTCACTGTCTGAACAAGAGCTTGTTGATTGTGAAAAGGATAACGAAGGATGCAACGGAGGACTAATGGAAAATGCATATGAATTCATCAAGAAAAATGGAGGAGTAACAACTGAGAGGATTTATCCTTACAAAGCCAGCGACAGTCGTTGTGATTCTTCAAAGGTAAATATTATGATTTAAACAACATACTTAGATAAATATGTTAATGTCTAGTTTCCTAGAGATGTATTCTTTAACACTTTTTTATTTCATCTAGAGGAATTCCCCCGTGGTTAACATCGATGGACATGAAATGGTACCTGAAAAGGATGAGGATGCTTTGATGAAAGCTGTTGCTAACCAACCAATATCTGTTGCTATTGATGCTAGTGGTTCCGATCTGCAATTTTACTCTGAGGTAACGCGATTTTACTTTGTCAATTGGGACATAAACTGCTTACGAAACCAATCAAGATGAACTTAATTACCATGTGACTCATGTACAGAGGTGGATTCAGGATTTAGTTTTGACGAATTCAACCTTTTAAGTTCTTACTATGAAATTCATCGCGCTCTTGAAATGATCAATGTGTTTGAAAATTTAATATTTGTTGGAACTTATACTATTATTTCGCGAATATTTATGCTATGTGTCGAAATTACTATGTTCAATTGAACTCAGTAAATAAAGTTGCATCCATTATGTTATATGAATCATCTATATCCATTATGCTCTCACTCGATTCCAATCGATTACATGTGAAAATGCAGGGAGTGTTCAATGGAAATTGTGGCACAGAGCTAGACCATGGGGTAGCAGTTTTGGGCTATGGATCAACTCATGATGGTACAAAGTACTGGATAGTGAAGAACTCATGGGGGACTGAATGGGGTGAACAAGGTTATTTTCGAATGCAACGAGGCATCGATGCTGAAGAGGGACTGTGTGGCATAACCATGGAGGCTTCATATCCAGTCAAGTTATCCCCAGACAATCCCAAACCAGCCCCCTCTAAGGATGAACTCTAGATTGGCTCCAGTAACTCTGCTTTACCGCGCTGCATGCTATAGTATTTATAAAGAAACTTAGGTAAAAAGTAAGGCATACATGTAATCTATCAGTTATTTTGTATTGGTTTGCATGAATAAAATGCTTTTTTTCCATAGAGTTGCAAATGTTTGTAAGTTGTAGCCTTTACCTTCTGCTTTCAATCCATTTTGGCTAGAGAAGCACAACAAGATTGGCTTATGAATGGGCCAGTTCTTGCTTGTACATGATAGAAAAAACTCACGTGGGGTGTGTGCGAACAAAGTTCCACATTGATAGCTGAATAGAAAAAGAAGTTATTTATAATGGTGTGAGACAAGGAAAACCATGCGAACTTGGCCCAAAGCGAATGATATCACAACGTGTTAACAATATCTTTAGGTTGTTTTAGCCCAACAATAAAAGTATCAGACAATGTGAAGGTTCGAAACTCAGCCATGCATGTCTACTGAGAGCACACTTGATACCACCGAGCAAAGAAGCTCAACCATTAAAATATGTTCATCTTTAACATATCCTACATTTATAATTATATATACAAATTTTTGACCGAGTAGACGACACCCCTTGATATAATAGAAAAAAATCAATTACTTAATATAAATAAATATTTTTATTAAGTTATTCATCTAATAAGAAACGGATTACAAAACAAGCAAAATAAGACAAAGTGCCGTACAAAAGTGATCTTCCCAAAGCTTCCTCGTAAATCGTAATCATGAAGTGCCCCTTTTAATATGATGTGTTATTTTGTAGTAAATCAGTTTAATTATTTATATAGTATTTTAGACCACTTTTGTATGTATTTTTTTTTTAAAAAAGATGCATGGGCTGGGCTCAGATGGGCAACCCGTGTGGTCTTGAATGACTCAAAAGGACCACGCCTCTCTACTTTTACCAATTGGTAGGGACCTAACTTTTTGCTTCCATATCTTTGACCATTTACCAGGTTTTTTAAAATAAAAAAGGAAACTATCTTATTAGACCTAACTTTCTGGCCAAAAGGATTTTCCCCTATACTATATACTCTTCTGTCTTTAATTACTTATAGGAAAAAATATTTTTGGTCAAAATTTAGTCAGAATGATATTTTATTTATGTTATTTTACCTTTTAATTATTTTTACTCCTTTAACTAAAAAATGGAAAAAAAGATCAGTTTATTTTAAAATAAAAAAATATTATAGTTTACTTGTATTTGTGTTACTAAATACACTAAAGTTAGAAGAGAGGCGAGCAAGATAGGGAGGGAGGGGAGAGAGATAGAAAGGGAGGCGAGCGAGATAGGAAGGAAAGCGAGGGAGATAGGGAGGAAGGCGAGTGAGATAGTCATGTGTAACGACCTGATTCCGTTGTTAGGGAAAAGCCAATGGATAAAGAGTTGGACAGAAAACTTTTCGAAGTAACTTGGAATTTCTCAACCTAGTCCAGATTTGGACGAAATCGGAGTCAGTAAAGTCTATGAAAATCTGGTAACAACAGGATGGTTTAATTATGATTTTGATTACATGAATAGATAGCTAAGACATTAAGGAACCACTACGACTTTACGAAATTGAATTCGAGTGAGTAGAATTCTCGAAAATGATCTTAGCGTGAACAGGTGGTTTTTGAATATCAAGGGTTGAAGGTGTGTTATGAAATGGGGGTTTGGAATTCAAATTCCAGTATTCTGTCTTTGTGCATGCCATCGTAGCGGGATGGCTGCCGCTATAGCAGGATAGACACGACTTAAGTCGAAAATAAAACCCCAAAAACGTTTTATTCTGCACTTTTTGACTTTGAGAGCTAAGGAACGATCCCAGAGGTTTTATTAATAGTTTTCCACCATTCTTGAGGCTAAGGTAAGGTTTTCACTCCTCGAATTCATTTTTTGATCCGTAGAACTTAGTTTCTTTGGTGATTATTGTTGGGGAAGGGTTTTGGAACTGTTTGGATGGTGGGAAAAGCCCTAATCTGGGTATGGGGATCAAGATTTGACCTAGGGTTGATATTATTGATTATGGGTCTTGATTGTTGATCCTTGCGTATAAATTGTTGTTTCTAGACCTAGAACAAGCGAAAATAATCTGAAAAGGGAAGACTCAAGTGCCTTAGGAGATTCAAGCTTGGATTCGAGGTAGGTGATGGTTGTGATTTCATGTTGGTGTGATATATGTTTGTAATTGCTCATTATAATGCATGTATGTATGTATGTGAATGTTGCATTATTGATCACCTTAATCGTAAATGAGGATAATTGAATAATTGTATGTCATGAATCACATCTTGTTGTATGATTGTGATTATGATTGTGATTGTGGTTTGTTGATTGGATCGGTTGCCACGTTCCGGTATAAACATTAGATCGGTTGCCACGTTCTGGCATAAACATGGGATCGGTTGCCACGTTCCGACATAAATATTGGATCGGTTGCCACATTTCGGCATAAAGATTGGATCGGGTACCACGTATCGATACGCTACCAGTTTGGGTGTGGGTTCCATGAGAGGACCATTGAATTGTGTTGTGTATCTACTTGTGTTGATTACATTCATATCTAATGGTGATTGAAGTTGAAAGATTGTTTGTTGCTCTAAAATGATAGTCAATGTGTATTATTGAGAACATGGAATGCTACATTGATCCTGAAAAGATGACTAATATTGTATATGTTCGGCATATGCATGTTTATAATGTTGTGGTTACTTGTATGTGTTTCACTTATTGGGATAGCCGTGTGATCCTACCAGTACATTGTGGTTATGTACTGATACTACACTTGTTTGTTCTTTGTTGAGTACAGGGCATCTTCAGGCGGCTATTGATAGACTTCAGCTAAGTGACTATTGAGCGTGTTCGGATTCAAGGGTGAGCCAGTTCTTTCAGGCTACCATGGATCTCTCTTGTTTAAGTCTATTCTTTTCGGACTCAAACTATTTGCTTAAGGTGTTTGTTTAATTTCGGGGTTAGTTTATGGGGACTCCACTTTTATTGTCATTTAAACCTGTTTTCGTATCTTAAATGCCTTAATTTTCATAAAATTTGTTAGTTTGGGTTGTAGTAATGGTTCTCCCACCGGAGGGTTAGTGTGTGTACCAATTACGACTGTCTGAGTCGTGACAAAGTTGGTATCAGAGCCCTAGGTTCGTTGATCTCATTGTACCAAAACGAGTCTAGTAGAGTTTTGCGGAACAGTACGATGACATCCGTACTTTTCTTCGAGAGGCTATAGGACTTTACGAAAAACTCACTTCTTTTTACTCCTTCGTGCTATGACTTGAATCCAATTGGTATCTAGGTGATACAAATTAGTATCTTTCCTCCTTCAATTTATGGTCCGAACTAAATCAACAACAGTGGTAACACCATCACTAGCAAGAGAGGATGTGTATAGACTACCGACAGTTAAATAGGGTCACCATTCAGAACAAGTATCCATTACCTCAGATAGATGACCTTTTTGACCAACTGCAAGGTGCATTGATTTTTCTCTAAGATTGATTTAAGTTCTGGTTACCCTCAGTTAAAGATTGAGGCGGTTAAGAATTGGGTCCGACCAAGTTTTATGATTGAAATTAGTAGTTTTGTGGGGCTCGCTAGCTACTATTGTCGCTTGTAGTATAAGTTGAGTCCAATTGGTATCTCAACGAAGTGAACTAGACGTCGTAGTCCTGGCTTAAGGGACACAAGCAAGTTAATTGGAACTGAGAAGGTTCCAATTGGTATCTGGACTTAGGGGTCGTATAAGGAATAAATGATCAGTAATGGTCATCTATGTAACAAACTAATGAAAGAATTTGGACTTGTCTGCAAGTTGTAACTGCTTGAGTGTCGTGAAACTTGTTGTGAAAAGAAAGTCATCACGAGATTAGGTGCAAGGGTCTAGATAAATTGTGATGCGGTTCGTAAGCAAGAAATCTAGACTTGTGTTGCGATCAATTGATAACCGTGAGAGAGTTGAGTGTATCCTGGGGATATGTGTGTGGTAGTGTTGAAACGATGTAAAAGGATTCTAAAGTGTGTACTTCGTTGGGTTGACCGGGGGTTAGACAATGATTATCCTAGATAAAGGGATTTTCTTAAATGCCTAGTTATAGCCGGGAAATCGAGGGGAATTATAGAAAATAGAGGAATCCCAGAAATTGTTGGCGGGGGGTTCTGTTTCCGTCAGGGCCGCTGGGGCAGGACTTTCCCCGCCACTGCGAGACCGCCAGTGCGGGATTTCTCCCTCTAGAACAGGACAAGGTGAGACAGAATCTCAACCCTGTCTCCGCTGTTTTTCCCTAGTCACAATTATGGACCCCGAATCGTACCCGAACTAACCCCCACGACTTAATTCAGTGTTCAGCAGTCGAATATAAGTTATAAAATGTGTTAAAATTTTGGAGAACCTGGGCATATGAGGAGGAAATCAGCGAGGTCGTGGAGGCCGGGGAAATGGTAATGCGAGTAGAGAAGCAGTATAGCCAGACAAGAAGGTTGCCCGTCAAGATGACAGGGCTCAGTTTTATGTTTACCCGGACAAGATCGAGTTTGAGGGTGTGATACAGTAGTCACAAGTGCTACTCTTGTCTGAGCTCGGATGGCTATTGTTTTGTTTGATCTGGGTTCCACTTATTCGTATGTGTTAGTTCCATTGCCTTGGGATTTGATGTGGTTTGTGATATACTTGATGCCCCCATCCATGTTTCTATCCTAGTTGAAGAAGTCAGTCATAGTCACCCATGTGTATCGTGTTTTCCTGTTGTGGTTATGAATTTTCAATTTTGGCTTGATTTTGTTATGCTGGATATGACTGACTTGATATAATCTTAGGCATGACTTGGTTGTCCCCCTATTATACCAGGCTTAATTGTAATACTAAATCGGTAACTCTAGAGATTTCGGTACGAAAAGATTAGAGTGGGAAGGGGTGTTCAAACCTAAGGTAGTTAAGATCATATCCTCCATTCGGGCTAGGAAACTAGTAGGGCAGGGTGGTTTGGCTTATTTGGTTCATGTTCGGGGTGTTGAGGTTGAGTCTTCCTCTATTGAGTCTATTCATGTGGTATATGAGTTTTAAGGAAGTGTTTCCTATGGATTTGTCTGGTATGCCTCCATATAGAGATAAAGATTTCTGCATTTATTTGGAAATTGACACTTGCCCCATTTTCATCCCTCCGTATCGTATGGCTCCAGCAGAATTAAGAGAGCTTAAGACTCAAATCCAAGAGCTTCTTGATAAAGGATTCATCTGTCCTAGTGTTTCCAAGTGAGGTGCTCCTGTCTTGTTTGTTAAGAAGAAAGAGGGTAGTATGAGGACTGATGATTTTATCTTAATCCATAAGGGAGTAGATTAATTCCAGAATGACAAGCTTATAGATAAAGAAAGTTCCATTGAGTATACTTGGGTGAAGGAAATTGAAAATTTTAGTAAGAAAGTGCATGCCAAGATTGGGTTAGTTCTTTAAATTTGATGAATATATTTATGTTGATGAAAAGGTTGACTTCATAGTAATAGTCAGGGCTCACCGAGCGTAATGGTAATAAGAGTTCGTGATGGATTGTGATGGGATGCAACTATATAATAAGATTGTTCGTTAAATGAATTCTTGTATAGTAATTATGACTTGCGAGTATCTAAGGTTGTAGTTTTCCAATATTTTGTGAGTAAAGTGGTTGTATGGAAAGTTTTTAAGAGATAATGGGACAACACTCGAACCGAATTTTAAAGAGCTAGAGGTATAATGAAGAAAAATAGTGGGATGTAGTACAACCTTTAGAGAGAAGCTAGAGCAAGAATATTTTATTTGATTGCAAAGGCTAAAGAGATATCTTTAGAGTGGTAGATAATTGGGTCTAGAGACGTGTGATTTCATTCGTTTTGTTGTGGCTATGGTAATAGTGTCACGGATCCATCAGGTTGGTCAAAAACTATCGAAAAAGACTTAAGAAAGGAGTATGCGGACATTAGCTTGAGTGTGATGACAAGTGCTTGGTTTTTTTTTTTAGTATAGTAATGAGTATGATTGAAATTTTAGCGAAATATATGGTAAGATCGATGGAGATGCGATCAATGATAAACGGAGATCCATGAATTCATAAAACTCTTCAAGGTACAAGCTAATATTGATAGAAAAAGGGATTGTGTTATATGGTGGAAAATACAATTCAGATTTTTCATTGTGAGTTTACATTCGTGGTGATGTATTTTGTCAAGGTATGAATTGGCAAGGTGAGAAATGATCAATTGTATCTGGTATTGAGAATTTGAAAGGACTTACACCTGGGGTGAGTCGTAAGTTTACTACTATTGATTGTTAAGTACCTAAGAAAGGTTTCATTTTTAAAAGTGTTGGTTTATAATAAGGTAAAAGGTTGGAGTGTTTATGATGGTTGCTAGTGTTGTGAGTATGATTCACTAGCTATGCTCTAGTGTGTTTTCACTTTTGTGGGTGGATCAGGGGTACCAAATCCTGCGATGTTCTCTTAGTTGAGTGGGAAGATTGAGAAGATTTGGTTATTTCGAATGAAATAATTGATGTTGTCTTAGAGTTGTTAAAGTATTTTAGTGGTTCTACATGTACCACCTTGCTTATGAGAATTTATAGAAGAGCTACCATGCGTATTTGTGATTGTCCGACAATCTTAATATTCCTCCAGTCGTCGAGGTCATGTATTGATTATGTGTGGTTGAATGTGGAGATCATTGGGTCCAATTCTACTGTTCTTAACAGGTAATCTACAATTACTAAATCTAGCATTTCGATAGTGTTGTTGGAGGGGTTGTATGCTTGGACATATCCCTCGATGAGTATCTAATTTCTAAAGATCAAATTTGTTATAACTTAAGCTCATGGGAATTTATGTTGTGGGATGGAGATATTGTTAAGAACTATGATTGTTTGGGTATTATGAGTGTGTGTTGGTTGATTCAGGTTCACTTCTATTTGTAGCGGGTATTGACTTGGAATTTTATCATGCTTAAGTGCTAAAAGATTCGTATGAATGATTGTGTCAAGGTCCTTGATAACATCTTGTAGACGTGTGTACAATCACTTTGGTGGTTATAGGGAATAGCTTTGTTGTTAGTTAAGTGCACATACAACAATAATTATCACTTGAGTATTGTGATGACTTCATTGAGGCATTGTATGGAACGATGTGTAGGTATTCAATTGTTTAGTGACAAAGATTATATCATAAAGTGTGACTCAGTTGTGTTAGACAAGACCTTCTGTATGAAGATGAACCGATTGAAATTCTTGATCTCGATGTCCGGAAGCTAAGAACATGCGAGACAAGTATCCCCTGTTGTTCAGCGATTCAAGTACTACTCTACCCTTACTTTAGCCAGTCTTCCCAAGTTGATCACTCGGGGACGAATGATGGGTAAATTAGTATCTATTGTAATGACCTGATTCCGTCATTAGGAAAAAACCAATGCAGAAAGAGTTGGGGTTAGAAATTTTTTCGTAGTAACTTGGAATTTCCCAACCTAATCCAGATTTGGATGAAATTAGAGTCAGTAAAGTCTAGGGAAATTTCGTAACAACTGGGTAATTTAATTATGATTTTGATTACATGAATAGATAGTTAAGGCGTTAAGGAACCTGTACGACTTTACGAAATTGAATTCGGGCGGGTAGAACTCCCAAAAATGATCTTAGCGTGAAAGTGTGGTTTTTGAATATCAAGGGTTGAATATGTGTTGTGAAATGGGGGCTTGGAATTCAAATTCCAACATTCTGTCTCCGTGCATGCCGCCGTAACGGGATGGCTGTTGTTGTAGCGCCCCGCTATAGCGGGACAGACGCGACTTAAGTCGGAAATAAAACCCTAAAAATATTTTATTCTGTATTTTTCAACTTTGAGAGCTAAGGAACGACCCCAGGGGTTTTCTTACATTTTTCCACTATTCTTGAGGCTAAGGTAAGATTTTCACTCCCCGAATCCGTTTTTCGATCCGTAAAACTTAGTTTCTTGGTGATTATTGTTGGGGAATGGTTTTGGAACTATTTGGATGGTGGGAAAAGCCCTAATCTGGGTATGGGGATCAAGGTTTGACCTAGGGTTGATATTATTGATTATGATCCAGGTAATTGTGTCTTGATTGTTGATCCTTGCGTATAAATTGTTGTTTGTAGACTTAGAACAAGCAGAAAGAATCTGAAAATGGATGATTCAAGTGCCTTAGGGGATTCAATTTTGGATAAGAGAGAGGTGATGATTGTGATTTCATGTTGGTATGATATATGTTTGTAATTGCTCATTATAATGCATGTATGTATGCGAATGTTGCATTATTGATCACCTCAATCGTAAATAAGGATAATTGAATAATTGTATGTCATGAATCACCTCTTGTTGTATGATTGTGAGAATATACATTGTGATTGTGGTTTGTTGATTGGATCGGTTGCCACGTTCCGGCATAAACATTGGATCGATTGCCATGTTCCGGCATAAACATGAGATCTATTATCACGTTCCGTCATTAACATTGGATCGGTTGCAGAATAAAGATGTCTTGGGGTTTATTTACGACTTTTCACGTCTGGCCGGCCACAGCGGCCCTCATCCCGCTATAGTGACCCCGTCAGAGCGACCAAAACCACCGCCAAAGCGACTTGCACGAAACAGTGAGCTATTTTAATAATTCCAAGACTCTCATTTCACAACACACATTTAACCAACGATGCTAAAAAAATATCGTTCACGCTAAGATCGATTCCAGGAGTTCTACTCACCCGAATTCAATTACGTAAAGTCGTACGAATTCCTTAACGACTTATCTAACTACTCATGTAATCAAAATCATAATTAAGTCACCCGATTGTTACCAGATTTCCCTACACCTTAATGACTCCGATTTTATCCAAATCTGGATTAGGTTGAGAAATCCCAAGTTACTGCGAAAAAAAATTTCGACCCAAAAAATTTTCCCGTTGACTTTTCTATAACGACGGAACCCTATCGTTACAAACCTTTAATCCGACTAACATGTATTTAAGCTAATATATTAAAATGAACCTAAATAGACCATATCTAAAAACATATACTAAAATAGACACTTCAGCCGAAAATGGCCGACGGTCTCTTACACCATTGACGACCATTTTCTTAAAATATGAAAAAAAAATTAGGATTCACTCATTTTTGGGCGAACAACAAACATTTCTACCATATTTGTAATTTTTATTATCATTTGAAATAACTACATATTATTTCGCTAATTAATAATTTAAAGGGAAAATATATAAAAACCTTCCTGAACTTGGTTGAATAACTTACTTTAATATTTAAACTACACGAGCGTTCAAATACCCCATTCACATCTTTGTAGTGATTTTTTTCCACTCTGAGACTATAACACCACTCTCACCCATCACATCATAGTCACGTAAGCGCCACATCATAACCATGTAGGCACCATGTCATTAATTTTTTTTTCTTTTTTACTTATTCACTATTTTTTCGTAAACACTTTTGAAAATTAATTATATCATTTGATTAATTTATAAATACATACCCCGCACCTCTCTTTCTTCTTCCTTGTTGTTCACCATTATTCCAACCTTTCATACTTTCTTTTCTTCTTCTTCACTATTCAACAATTTTTAAGTCACTTTAAAGAAGAAAATTCACTAATATTCACATTATCTTCTTTGAATCCTCATAACGAATTTACCCACTTGGAGAATAGATTTTTTTTTTGAAAGCCAATATTTTCTTGACAACTCAAATAAGAAATGAAGATTGCATAAGAAAGTTAGTCCAAAAAAATATAAATTTAATGAGAAGTGTTTGAAAGGATCTAGAAATCAAAATGGGTCACTCAAAATTTAAGAAAGTTTATATTTGCCAAATCGACACCAATAATATAGAGTGAAATCGATGTCAATAAAATGACATTGGTATTGAATTTTACGTATTAGTAAAAGACTAGTGAAATGAAAATAGTGGATAGAGATGGGGATGAAGATGGAGGAGGAGATGTTTCAATGGAGAAAGATGTGTATTGAGGAAGACAACAAAATGGAAAGAAAAAAAAATTAAAGAAATTAAAAAGGGGACCCACTAATTTCATTTACCTCTTATTAAGAAAATTTACATATTTTAAAGATTTAATATATAAAAAAAATTATTTAAATAATTTGTTATATATAGGCCAATAAAAAAAGGCCATCCGTAGGGCTTTAAAAATTTAGCTTTTTTTTTTCTCTGTTTTCACGCACTTTCAGGAGAGTGCACTCACTCTCTATGCCGCATCATCCCTTAGAGGGTGTTTTTAATCACTTCAAAGATGTTTAGGGGGTATTTAAACACCCGTATAGTTTAAGTACTAAAGTAAATTTTCGTGTCAAGTTCAGAGGGGTTTTTATGTATTTTTCCTAATTTAAAATTATCTTTCAAGTCAAATACACATAGATACATGTGTAAGCGATTAAATTTTGTTTCTAAAATATAGCAATCAAGAAAGAAAAATAGCAAACAAATAATAATATGTCATTATATTAATGTTGGCTGGGTTTTTTTGTCTAACCGGGAAAAGGTACAAGTACAAAGAAGCAAAATACAAATTGTTTGAAGAACAAAACATAGAAAATGCCAAAAATATCCTTATCATATAAACAAACATGTTAATGAATCGAAGACATGAATGCTTATAGACTCTTCGATTCTGACTTTTGTGTAATCTTCCTTTCCTTTGTATCTTTATCGTATATTTTTCATCCATATCTAGCTAGAGCAGAGCATGTGATTCACTAGTTTTTAGCAATAATAATAATGTACATTAATAAAGAATGCTAAGATTGATAGTATGTAATTGTCTCTAAAATATACATATTTAATGGCAATTGAGTAATTGTTATTGGATTCAATATCGTTATAGATTTTATAATCATTTACAAAGATCGCTAGTATGTAATTGTCACTAATAATTGTCTCTAATATATATATATATATATATATATATATATATATATATATATATATA
>JAJOOH010019819.1:0-17266 GCA_029582605.1 Solanum gracilifrons | reverse complement strand
CCCCCCCCCCCCCCCCCCACCCACCACCTCCACCTCTGCCTTTATAATCTCCCCCACCTTTACCATTACCTTCTTCACCTATTCAAAATCTCTTTACCATCTTTTGGTGTAATATACCACAAATACAAAATATTACAGTTGAAAATAAAATGATAAAAATGAATAAACAAATCTTTAGGCTGGGACACAGATATCTCGCTCTCTTTAAGGAGATTCAAGCCCAATGCAACATAGTCTACACCGATCCAGCAGTAATACTCTTGACTTGTCCCCTCCATGATACAATAGCCCAACAACGTCGTACAACTCAAACAACTTCGAATTAGTTGAAGAGTCCAAAGCTCCACAAAAGAACATTTTCCTTCAACATATAAATACTCTCTTGTATATAGTGAATATAGTTGAAGACTTAGAATATTTTTCTATGTCTCAACTCTCTTTCACTACTACACATTAAAGTATTATTTCACACTTCTCATCTTTTTGAGATTATTTCACTTCTTACTTGGGATACTTCACAAAGGGAGAAACACCACTATTTATAGGTGAAGAAGTCTTCCATATAATCAATGGGTGGAATGAGGGGTAGTAATGTGGGAAGATGTTACATGAGTTACAAGAAACTAATGGTCATATGAGTTACAAGAAACTAATGACCATGAGAGTTACAACAAGTCATGGTCATATAAGTTACAACAAGTCATGGTCATCTTCTATCACAATTTATACCCACTAACATATGCACTTAGTATTTTGTTTTAATAATAAAATGCATATACACCAACACCATCTTTTCCTAAGAATAAAGCTTCGGAAAAGAAATATTCAAGCCACCATCAAAACCATCACATCAATTTGATTTCACCACCAAAGAAAAAAAAGAACTTTATTGGGAGAAGATGCTCGGATTAATGATTGTGATAGTGTGCTTGGGAGTATTTTACAAATACTGTAACCAAATCAACATAATCTTTCATTTTCTTGGTTCAATTCACCTACATTCTGACACCCAGAGCATCAAAGGACTTTCTTTTTCTTTAATTAGACTTGGAATGATTTAGCCACATTCATAGCTCAGTGCAACGTCTTGCAAATCTGTGTTGTGCTTTTTTTATTTTATTTTATTTTATAATCAAGAGATTTGAAACTGATAACTTTTTGGAGGTTCAATTACATTTATGTGAACCCAAATTGATTTTTCTCAAATCTGATTTGAAGTCTTTTGGGGTGATTGAAGATGGTTGACATTTTATTTTTAGTGGATTTAATTGATTTTGCAAGTATTTTACATTAGAGCTTGAAACTAACAATGGTGAATTCGATTGCGACGATGGCTGCTTAAGGTCGGTGAATGGTGGAGGTCCATATTGTTTTGGGGAAGAAAGAAAATAAATAAGAAAAAAAATAAAAATACATATGTTTATGAAAATAATTAAAAATAAACTTTTTGTAATATTTATTTTTACTGATCACTCTCTCTAGGAGAGTGAAATACACTCACTTTGCAAGATAAGCAATTAGGGAGTATTTTTAAACCGTTCAAGGGGGTGATAGGACCCCCATAAAGTATGAGTGTGTAGTTGAGAATCCGACAATAGGTTAGAGGGGCTTTTGCCTATTTTCTCGCATATTATATTAATATTAAGTTTAATCATGTCTCCTTTATTTGTGTTTTCAATACTAAAATATACATTGTTCCTCGCCTCGATCTAGTGCTCACTCTGTTTCAATTTATTTGTCTTACTTTCCTTTGTTTCGATCCTTTTTAGCAACTCTTAAATTTTAACTTTCCACATGGCATGTTGAAGACCACAAAATTTGGTATATTATGCATATCTTTAATTTAAGAGCACAAGATTTAAAAGTATTTACTTTTTTAAACTCTGTATTCAAGTCAAGACCAGACAAACAAATTGAAATAGAGGAAGTATAATACCAATATAGATAAACCGGCACAAAAGCTACTTCATCAATTGCGTTTATAATGTCACCATCTCTTTCTAAGTTCACTTGTAGAGGATGTACTGAAGTTAGATTTATCTGTAGGGACAAAGTATTTATCATGTTTGTGTTGACCAACATTAGGATAATGCACATCTCAATTTATGGAAAAAGCCACAAGAACTCGTCTTGTAATTTGTTAATTAGAAGACGATGGTT
Source organism: Solanum gracilifrons (assembly GCA_029582605.1). Taxonomy (NCBI): domain Eukaryota; kingdom Viridiplantae; phylum Streptophyta; class Magnoliopsida; order Solanales; family Solanaceae; genus Solanum; species Solanum gracilifrons. The sequence goes on along the minus strand of JAJOOH010019819.1, from coordinate 15,106 downwards.
GTGTATAACCACAAATCATGTGATTTACAAATTTTTGATAAATTTAGGGGTCCTGAGGCATTCATTTTAGAGGTCATACGAGAAATATTGAATTGCAATGAACTCTCTTTTTCAGTGGTGTTTCTAACATACTGTATGAGCCACAAATCTGAACTTTTATCTCCTTTCTCTGTCGCTATTCAACCTAAGGCTAAAGTTAAAATAAATTGAACTTAGTTGCATCGCGAACAAGGTGCTGAGTTAGACTCCATTTACCTACGGTTTAGGACAAGTCGTGAAATATCCTGCAATAATTCTATGGCTGGGTTTAATCTTACTTGATGATACATTTCAATTTGATCATTGTATAACAGACTACTACCATAATAATTTCAAACATGCCAAGAGGGGAGGTGCCTATAAGAGAATATATGCATTGCATCAGCACATAGCAATATATATTATCAAGTGTTTTCTTCTCTATATCGTTCCAATTTTATAGGATGTCCTCAAGGACAATTGTCTTTCTCTGAAATTGGCAAATAGACTCAATAGTCTCACCGGACCCAAGCTATCATTACCTCCCCATAACCACCCAAAAAAAAGAAGTAAAAGCACTTGAATGGATGCTTAGTTTCAGCAGCACAAGTCCAAATTCACACCCCTATCTGTCTGATTTTGGCCTCCATACTGTCTGTGTTTGAACACGAATAGCTTGTGTGGGTCCCTGCGCCGTTGAATTCTGATTCCTATTCATCCTTTTTTCCTGAAGCTGATTAGCTTGTAATGGGGGATTGATAGGTCTCTGTGCCTGAGGCTGATGTTGTGCTCGTAATGGTGGATGTATAGCTCTCTGGGCCTGACACTGATGATGTGCTTGAAATGGTGGCTTTATAGCTCCATGTGCTTGCAATTGTGGCCGAAGGCCATTTCTACTGTAGTTATTTTGGTTTCCAGATGTTCTTGCCACAAACTTCGATACATGTGGCTTAACAAGAGTAGAAATAATTTCATTCTCATTTTGATTCGATGAACAAAGCATAAAGTGGGTACTCCTGAATGCTTCTTCTATTCTTGTTAGTTGTTTAGTGCTTACACCCCTTGCTGAATTAAGTGGCTGCTCAAAGGGATCCTCAACCTGGACACAGTAACTTGAACGTCAAAATAAATAATAATAATAATAATAATAATAATAATAAATTAAAAAAGGTATAGACCTGCAGCAGCTTTGATGGGAAAAAGGGTGTGGGTATTTGGTATGTGTGCGCGCGCATAAGAGAGAGAGAGAGAGAGAGAGAGAGAGAGAGATTTACAAATATTGTATATGTTTTAGGCAGCCATCTCATGTTGCTCACAATGTCTTCCCACTGGCCAGTAAATGGGCTAATTCCCTGAGCAGAGGCTCTTGAACTGATGTCGCAGAACTACATAAGAGTAATGAAGTTAATTTTCGTACAACATTGTTACAAAAATAATCATTTTCAGGATTGTAATAAATAATCATAGAAAGAAAATATCAAAACAGTCAATAGGTTCAACATCATATGACAAACACAACAGACAATAGAGTCCTAAACCAATTACTACCTTTGCAATGAATGAGATGAAAAGCTCAGACAGAGAACTCCTATTAATCGCTCGAGACTTGTTTGACATAAGTCGATTTATATTCATCGCACATGTTTCTTCAATGAATTTCTCTGCACTAGCCCTAACACCTGCAAAAGCAACATTAGATAGACGAGTTAAAAATTAGACACGGTTAATTGAGTCTAAAACAGAGAATAGAGAAAAGGTAGTGTAGTAAGGCATGTGAGTCAGCCATGGCAGTCCTTGTGTATAAACCAAATAATTTGTGTTTGGACTTCCTACTTGTCCAATTTAGTCTGGTACTTGTATTCACAAATGAATTTAGAGCTAGAACAGTTGCCACTCAAGCATGTGACAACCCATTGCAATTGTAAACTAGTCCTCCCCTCATACTTCGTGAGCATTACATTAACATCATTATGCTTTATGAAACGTGGCATGCAACCTTGTGTGATCATAGTTTAGGTCTACTTTTGAGGTTGAGTCCTACACCCCCCAGACCTTGAAACCCAGAAAAATTCTGCTCAGAGTAGTCTATGGAGCACAAAATCATCAAAGCAAGTAACTCAACCTAAAGAGCCACTCCCTCCGCTTTAATTTTATACCAAGGTATTCTGAGTGGAAACAATTTAAAATGTTACTTTCACTCATACATTGCCCTTTCGGAAACAACCTATCTACCTCCACGAGGTAGTGGCAAGTTTTGCATACACTCTACCCTTACCAGACCCCACCTAGTGGAATTTCACTGGGTATGTTGTTACTTATACATTGCCCCTTCTATTTCACTTTATGTGTCATATTTTTCTTTTTAGTCTGTCTATAAAAATATTACTTTCTGTATTGATAATGACTCCTTAAGTCCAACTACCCACCTAACATGTTTAAGACCACAATAATCAAGGGACATTTTGTCACAATATAAACAATCTAAGACTACAAAATTCAGAAGTCTTCCATACTTTTTTTTTTTTTTTTGATAACCGAGAAATCCGTCTGTGACCCGCCCTTTGGACCAATCACAGCCTTCTAAACTCGGTGGATAATGGGCCCGCCCCTCTACCCTTCTCCACTTAAATACCGGGCTTCGCTTTGCATGGTGTGGGGCTTGAACCTGCGACCTAAGCCACAAATCCTCCACCTTTTGCCACAAGTCTTCCATACTTTCTTAAACTCTAGGGGTAGTCAAACTAAGACAAATAAAATGAAACATGAGTATATTAGTGATAGCAAAAGAAAAATATTAAAGTTGTAAGATATGACACTTGGGCCTAACTCAATCTCAAAAGCTATCTAATGAGGTGAGGATTATCCACGTCCAAATAAACCATCGGTCGATTTTCCAACCAATGTGAGACTCTAACACCCTCTTCACGCCCAGGCCCAACTAGAGCATGAACCAGGAGCCCAAACAGAGATGGAATTGACTCTCATGTTCATGGAATAGAGAGAATAACTGGTAGTATTATTCAAATTGGTAAGCAATATAACTACATGTATATCATGAGCTAACCAAAGAAAGAAATAGAAGAGACCCTTACAAATTTGCTATCTATATATGGGTTATGTACATTACTTAAGAATGAGTGTAAGTTCATTTGTAACAAAAGCAATGTAGGAAAGTCAATTTGAGAGATGCCGGTGCTATAATAGGTAGAAGTACATTATGGCAGGATCAGTCACCCGGGCAAACAACCCTCCTCCAAGAAGAATTGTGCTATGCCCCCCCGATCCCTATAGAGCGAAAGAGCTGCCTGGTGATCCCGAAATATCACTACAAAGTAAGAACTACAAACAATTTTATGAATCTGAATTCTTGAATATTTTTTAGAAATGTAAGTGTCAAACATTTCAGAATGTCAAAAATGAAACGTGTCAAATTAATATGAACCATCTAAGGGTGGTTAATGGGGCAGGACATCCTGAACCACCCGGTCTAGTGCTTGTCCATCCTAGTACCAGTTCAGAATGCGGGATGGGTTTAGGGTTTAGGTGGGGTGGAACAGTGTTGGGGCTTGGGCCCAGCATCTCAGATCGGTCCAAACCCATTACTGTCCCGGTAGCACACATGATTATTGAGGGGAGGGGAGGACAGCTGATTTGCAAAAATAGTCGTTGGAAACGACCAAAACAGGCCCAACCCCCTCAAGTTTTTATTTTAAACCCCCCAAATTTACCAAATTACACTTTGGCCCTAATTCTAAATTATAAATACCCTCCATCATTCTTCATTTTTTTCCAATATTCTCAATTCTTTCATTCTCTCTAAATTTGTTAATCAACTAAGTGCTTTCAATTTCTTTGTGTGAAATGGGCAAATATTTGGAGAAATTTTCAAGCTCCAACTTTCAACATTTATTTATGGCTTACGGCTATAGTTTTTTGCTTTTGTGCAGATGTTTGGTACACTCGTTCCATCTATTACTTTCTTTAATTTTTTGTTTTTAATTTATGATATTTCAATTATTATTTGTATTAAATTTTATTATATTTGTTATATTATGGCTCTATCTGAAACAATCTCTCTACCTTTACAAGGGAGGGTTGGGTTAAGGCTGCATATGCACCACCCTATCCAAACCCCACTTGTGAGATTACACATTTAAACTAGTTATAATGTTGTTGTTATATTGTGGCCTCCTAAATAGGTATTAGGCATAACCATACCTTTTGCTGAAAAGAGTAACAAAAGGTGCTAGTTCTAGACTTCTTTTTCCTGCTAAAACTAGAAAAAGTATAGAGGATAAAGTCATGTGGATTAAACCTATCTTTGGAAAAACCCATCAATTTTGATATTAATTTGGAGGAGCAACTAGATCGCAAATGATAGGATAAACAATCTAGGGATTATGGTAATAGAATGAGAAAGAAGAAGATAAATTAGATGAAACACCCACTAGTCCAGTTACAAAAGCTTCAACTTAGAGTCAATCTCGGTCAGGAGCTCGACCTCCTATTGTACTTCCTACTAAGGTTAAGCCAAAGACATAACATAAGAAATTAATGAGCTTACCAAATTTTTAGAAAAAAATTATTATGCCACAAAAGGATTATTTGGTATATGTTATCCTACTATTATACAAATGGTATATATGTGGAATTTCAATTGTATTTTCCAAGTATATAAAGCAATAGATGAATATACACCCGCCGTTGAAGAAATGATTTTGAAATTTAAAAATGTTTTTTTTCCAATTCCCTATATTTATTTAGTTTATATTTAACTCATCTTTAAAATTACAAGGTGCAAAAGGACTTATTTTAAAAATTTATAAAATTTAGAAATTTCTAAAATTGACCAGCCACCTCACCTCTTGAACTAGCATGATTGTGTTTTTTTTTTTTTGAAATCAGCAACTGTGTCATGTTAGGGATCAAAACAGTACTTGGGTAGTACTAAAACCATATTTACAATAGAGCTCTTGTAACACCTCGAATTCGAGAAAGGCCTAAAAAGGGGAAATGGGGAAGAACTCACAGGCCAACACTTGGACCATGAACCCTCCACGGAGCCCCAGACGAGCCGTGAAGGGGACCACAGTCTATGTGGTGGCCCGTGGCAAGTCCTCCGGGCCATGCTGAGCAGGGACCCTCCCACGAGGGCCTAAACGGCCCGTGGGGAGGCGCACGGGTCGTTATGACGCTCGTGTGGGGGAGGCAGAACCTACCCCAAAGTTAGCCTCCTCCCACGAACCTCTAGACGGGTCGTGAGGAGGCAAACGACCCATTAAGGTGGTCGTGAGGGGGCAAGGCAGTAGGGGGCCGCTACCCAAGCCACTGGTCAAGGACCACGGCTGCCACAACGGCTCGTGGAGGTCCTTGAAGGCTCATGAAGGCCACTGTCCGGTGGTTGCGTCAGCTTTAAGTCAGGGGCATTTGGGTCTTTTCCTAATTATTCTACCCTAACACTATGTCGTTTTACCCTTTCTAAAAGTCCTATATAAGTGTTTTAACCCCAAATTTCCCCAATTGAAATCATTCTCTCAATTTCCTAAAAGAAGAACAAGTCTTCCTCTCTAAAATATTTCTCTCTCTAGAAAGCTTGAAGGAGTCAACCTAGGTTTCAAGTCAAGCCTCCAATTCTACCATTGAAGGCAAGCTCTTGGCATTGAGTTATGCTAGTATTCATCCATGGAGCCCTTTCCTCCATGGAGTTCCTAAATTCTCCAAATTACAAAGTTAGAAATCCCCACTTGAGGTAGGGTTTTTCTTCCATATCATGGGTTCCTTTCAATGTTGATTTACTTAATTGGTTTATGTACTTTTATGCATGAATTGATATGATCTCATGATTTTAAGACGAATCCCCATGAACCCATGCTTAACCCATGTTTTCTAGATATTGATGATTGAAAGTGGGTTTTGAACTATGAAAGGTGAATTATGAAATTATATATGTTCTTATGGAATTGATGAGATATGATGTAGATTGCTTGAGAGTAAAAAGCATATATGTTGTCGTTGTGGTTAATTGTTGTGAAAGGACTGCTCACATAACTACCTCATGCATGAATGTGAAAGGTTTTTCTCATATAAAGGATTCTAAGATTGAAAGGTCTTCTCACCTAAAATGAATCAAAGTAAAGGAGCTATTCTAATGAAACCTAGCTTGGATTGGTTACTTAATTGTGCCTTTCCATGGATGGCATATGACTTAGCTTGGATTGGCATTATGACGTGCCCTTCCATGGATAATAAGAACAAGTTAAGAAAATGACTATTCTGTGGGATTTACGCTTAGCACCGAGAGGATATTGAGATGGGAGCTCTCATGTAAGTAGAGGCCGAGTTTCTAGTTGCAATCTCTTTATCCCATACCTATGTACCCCTATAGGATGATTGTCTTAGATAGACATTAGCTAGTGGATCTACATAAGCTAGAAGTTCATGGTCTTACCTTGGCAAGTAGGACACCCCATGTGGGGTAGACACCAGATTCCGTGTTGATAGCTCACATGGTCTTATATGTCAGTTAAAGGTAAATCTCCCACAATAATGAACTAAGCTTACTTCAAAAAGTATCTCACAAGTGATTTAAGATGATGTCTATTTGCATTGACCATGTTTTATGACTAATGTCTTCAAGCCTTCTTATATCATGTTTTAGCTTGGTCTTTGCATACCATGAAGATATCCCCTTTTTAAGCACGTTTTCAAATGTTTTATGCATGGCTATCATACTTGGTACATATTTTGTACTAACGCATCCTCTTGCCTACATTTTCCCCAAATGTAGGGACCGGCCTTACAGATTCGCACCTTAGTGGCTAGAAATCTCATATAGAAGATTGAAGATTGGTGAGTCTTCATATTCCAAGGACCGAGCTTGATTCCATTTTTGTCTTTAGTTTTAGTTTTGGAACTTGATGTACGTGCTACGCCCCGATCAATCTTATGTACTAAATGGCTTTAAGACGATGTTTAGACTTCCGCTTTTCTCTATAAAACTTTTATATGTTGAAACTGTCTTTTAAATATCTTGATTTCTATAATCTTGTATGATGCATGCTAAGTGGCTTGTATGAGGCCTCTCGGGGTCCTATACGCCATGTTACATCTAGGGGCAACCTTGGGTTGTGACAACTCTAGTGTCTTCCCTCTCTATCTATAAAGAATCTAGAACATCTATGATAGACACAGTATCATTAGAGTACATCTGATTACACCAAACACATAGCAGTAAGATGAAGTTCAACTTGATCTTTTACACATCATTCTCTAAGCTCTCAAAACATCTTGAATCCCTCTCCTTCCAAATTGTCCACGAGATACAAGCTGGGACAATTCTCCATCTACTCCTATCCTTAGCATGTGAACATGTTCCCTCCCAGCTGTTAAGAGCCTCTGCTATCTCTCCTAGCATTGTCCATGCTATACCCTTAAGGTTTAGGATGATTCTCTACAAATGAGTTGTGTATGGACAATGCAGAAATAGATGGTTAACTGTCTCAGCTATTTCTTTACACAGGAAGCATCTTGAGCACAGTGTCATACCTCTGCTCATCAAGTTGTCCACTGTTAAAGTGGCCTCCGTTGCTGGCCATACAAAAATTGATACCTTGTGGGGAACTTTAATCCTCCAAATCTGCTTCCATGGCCAGTTTGCTATCTAGTGGTTGGACTAGCTCATAATTTTGTAGGCAACATTGACCTTAAAAATGCCTTTGGAGTTGGCCTGTCACCATAAATGATCTTCACCAGCTTGAACTCCAGAAAATTGATCAAGTTTGCTGAAGAAATCTGCCACTCTTTTTTTATGACAAGGGAAACCTGCAGCCACTACCCTTTGGGTGCGCACAGGGTAAAACCCCCGCTCCTATGCAATAGCTCGCAAACCACATTAGAGAGGTAACCCGCACTAGGCAAGCCCGGTGCGGCGAGCTCGACTCAGAAGGCAAACCCCTTGCTTTCGCTGGCAAGGAGTTTCGAACTTGAGACCTCCAACATGGAAGTCCCAAGCCCATCAGATGTCCACATGTCAGCTCTAGTTTTTTGTTGGTGAAGGACTAGGTTGAAGATATCTGGAAAGACCAGTTCCATAATACCAACCTCATGCCAGTTATCCTTCCAAAATCTGGTTTTGTTTCCATTTGCCACTTTGATTCTTGATTGAGTTTTCAACTCACTCCAGAGGGATCTGATAAACCTCCATAGGCTGACCCCATATGGAGTACTGACCTCCTTGATCATCCAGCTATCCTCTTGATCATATTTGCCTTTAATCACTCTTCCCACAATAGGTGGTTTTCTTTGGTGAACTTCCACAACCACTTCATCATTAGAGCTTTACTTTGAATTTCCAGGTTCTTGATACCCAAGTCGCCCCATTTTTTTTTACAAATGACCGAGTTCCACTAGACCAAATGGTAGCCTTTCCTCTCTTTATCACCATGCCATAGGATGTTCCTCCTAATTCTATCCAATCTCTTGATAACCCCTGTTGGAATGGGAAACAAGGACATCATGTATGTTGGAAGTGTATCAAGGACTGAGTTGATCAAAGTCAGTCTACCTCCTCTTGGCAAGTATTGGGTCTTCCATCTTTGCCAATTTCTTGTCACATTTCTCACTAACAATATCCCAAATCTCAATAGACTTTGACTTGGCCCCCAAACGCATTCCTAGATAAATGGTTGGCAAAGACCCTACATCTCCTCCTAAAATAGATGCCAATAGGTTCATGTGGGGAATAAAGGAAGCTCTTACCCCAATTTATGTGAAGGCCTGAGATGCTTTCAAAGAGCACTAGGATTATTCTGAGATGTCTCAATTGGTTTCTATGAGCATATCACAAAATATGTGGGTGTCATCAATATATTGCAAATGAGTCACCTCTAGGCTATCATTCCCTCCACTAGCTACCTCAAAACCCTTTATCCATCCATACAAATTAGTTGTTTTGAACATAGTGTTCAGTCCTTCCATGGCAATGATAAACAAGAGAGGAGACAAAGAATCACCTTGCCTGAGACCCATTTGAGCCTTAAAGAAGTCAACAGGTGATCCGTTAATCAACACAGAATAACTAACAGTGGATATAGAAAGTCTGATCCAGTGTATCCATTTTTGCCCAAAGCCCAACTTCTTCAGCATACATAGCAAGTACTCCAGTTTACGTGATCATATGCTTTTTCTATATCTAGTTTGCATAGTATATCAGGCTTATTTTGTTGCACTCTTGAGTCTATTGCTTCATTTGCCACTAAAACTGCAACCATGATTCGTCTTCCTTTGATGAAATCCATTTGCTAAACATCCACCAGATTGGAGATCACTCTTTTCAGACTCTCTGTCAACACTTAGAAGAATAATTTGTAGATGCTTCCTATCAAGCTAATAGGCCTATAATCTCTTAATTCCATAGCACCTTTCTTCTTAGGGATGAGAGTTATTAATGTTACATTGAAGATTCTTTCAAAAACTTCCTGCTCATGGAAGTTCTGAAAGGCATTCATAATGTCCTATTTCACAATCTCTCAGCGCTTGATGAAGAAAACCATGGAGAAACCATCTGGACCAGGAGCTTCATCTCCTGCACACAATTTCAAACACCTTAAGACTTCCTCCTCAGTGAAGTTCTCTTGCAATCTTACATTGTCTTCCACTGAAAGAATTGGACAATTATTGAGCATGCCGGTAGGTCTCAACGAGTGGGAGTGGTCTCTGAATCTATGTTGCTCGAACTCTTCAGAAATGTCAATGGGTGCGTGTCGGATTCGCCAAAAGTAGTGTATTTTTGGAGAATCCGACACGGGTGCGGCATCAAAAGTGAAGAGTCCGCGCAACTAAGCTCTGAATACAACTTTTGGTAGAAGTCAATAATGGCACTTTCTATTCTTGTAGACTCCTCGGTTAATTCACCTTGTACCATAAGCTTTTTTCTTAACTGATTTATGCCAAGTATAAACATATGGAAAAATCTAATAGTGCACCTCCTCCAACTTCTCAGGCTAGAATAGATGAACTTTTGGGAGATATGAATGAGATTATTGGTATTGACTCAAACTATGGTTCTGAAAATTGAAATTAAATTTGGGATATATAAATGAGATTAAAAGTACTAGTCATTGCAAGCTATAAGTATGATGTTTATTAAAGAAAGTCATTTCAGTTTGAGGTCAGAAGGAAAAAGTGAAATTAAATTACTACTTCTGATTGCCTCCAGGGTTCGCTCTAGTAGTAACAGCGCTAATGAAGCGTGGGCTAGGTGCACGTAACAAAGCCTGGTATTTAAGTAGAGGAGGGTACAAGAGCAATTCTATTATCCATTTGAGTTCCAAATCGTGTTTCATTGGCCTTCAAGAAATTCTTGGTTATCAAAAGGAAAGTAACTACTTATGACTGAAAATGGAGAAAGACATGTTGGCCTACATGAAGTCATCATGTGTATCATTGTTAAAATACTCGAAAGAAAAGAGTAGAGAGTCTATTTAAAGCTTGGAAATACTTTTCCACTTAAGTTGTCTATTGTGTTTCTACACTCCTTTCATTTAACAATTTGTACCTGTAACGAGTCTAACGACCTGTATGGTCATTTTGTTCTTTTGGACCCATTTCCCCATTTGAACCTTCTCGTAGCTTCATTATGTTGTTTTTGACTTGACTTAGTTAGCTGAGCTGAGGGAGGGTAGTAATATGCTCTCAGGCACGAAAACCAAAAATCTTCTCTCTCCTACTTCCTAGGAGGGAGAAGCATCTTTTCTTGACACTTTCCCGGCACTCCTTACCGGAAAACCTCTCTCACCTCCCTGAGTTTATCACCTTCTGTGGTTACTCTTTTTCCCCCCTTTTGAGGACTTCTCTCAACCAGAAACTCTATTTTTAAGCATGGAGGACAATAAGATCTATTTCAACACAGGGTTTAAGTCATTTGATATCACAAGGTGGGAAAATGGCAAGTCTGAATGGTATGAATGGGTGGAAAGGAGTAGGAAGATGATGCGAAGGTCCACTGTGAGCAGAAAAGCTATGGAATGGATATGCTTTTGTATGGAAGAAGCATCGAAAGATCAGAAGAGGGAGATCAGGAGATGGAGATTTTCAGAAAAGGAGTCAGACCTTTTTTGCACTAGAAAGAGCAATCAATATGGGAGATTTATAAGCATAATCTCATTAAATGGAGGGGGAAGGTCTGGCTTAATCATTCCAGAAATAACATTGAATGTTGGGTGGATGGATATTGCATTAAAGATAGAAAGGTTCATTAAATGGCAGAGGAGAAAGGTACAGATACCTCCTCCGAGAGTGACGGATGTCAAGTACCCTTTTGCAGCAGTTGTACGAGAGAGTAAATGGCAGTCACAAAGTCACCGTACTGCTGAGATATAGAGTAGGAATAGCAACATAAAAGTGACTGATAGAATGGACGATCAGGAAGATAGCCTACTCAAGAGATGTGTAATTGGTTCTTGCGGAGAGGAGTTGAAGGAAAAGCCAACACTTGCTGACATTAGAAGGTGGTCCTCAACAAACTGGAAGAAAGCTTTTGGTGGCAACATCTACAAGCTTAATGGGAACGCATTTCTATTTGAATTTCCAAACAAACACATGGCGGAGCAAACCTTACAAGGGCAATGGAGATGGAAGAATTGTAGCTTCCATCTGGAATGGTGGAACCCTTTAATAGGAAGCATTCCAAACTCTTTAAAATGCGAAGAAACTTGGATCAGAGTGGTGGGCATTCCCCTGCACTTGTGGTCTCAGAAAGTCTTTCAAGAAATTGGAGAAGTCTGTGGAGGATGGATTGCAACTGTGGAAGAAACAGAGCTAAAAAATCACATGAAGTGGGCAAGGATTCTGGTGGCCAGCGACGGTAGGAAAATACCCAAGGAGGTCTCCATAGAACGTAACAGAATTACTTACCACTTTCCAATATGGGTGGAGTGCAAACCCAGTTTTGAAATAGCACCGGAATCAGGTTATAGAACCAATGGAAAAGAAACAAGGCTGAATCCAGTACAATGTTTTACCCATGGGATAATCCAAAGTGCAAGCTGTAATTCTGTACTAGAATCCCATCAATTAAGGGATTCTAGTCGGAAACAACATGTGGGTTGTAAGAGAAAGACAGCTGGAGGGGAAAGGTTTAATGAGACATGTGACTTGCACATGACTCATTTAAATTTGAAATCAGATTTGGGCCTCTTGTCCAAGCCCAACGGTACTATGCCCTAGAAAAGAAGTACAAGCCCAGATAGAGCTGGACAACTGATCTTTAATAAAATACAGGGAGAAAACGGCCCAACAATTATCAGAGAAGAAAACGCTATGGTAGAGAGTGAAGCAAGTTTGGGGAAAAAAATTGAAGTAAGAGAAGAACAAAAGCATGCAGAGATATTAGATAACAACAATGGGGGAAGAGATGATAAAATTAGTGATAGTGAAGAACAAGGAAATATGCAACAAATTGTTCAACTGGGGGAGCCAACTCCTATTAATTGCGATGCTTCTCAGTGTAGTAAAGAAGCAGAAGAGAGGACAAATCACTGGGTACAGAGCAATATTCTTAGACTCAGTCAAGAATTTGGAGCTGCTTTCGAAGGATGCACAGAAAATTGACCAGAAGAGGAATAAAGAAGAGAATTCTGTTCTGATTTTGACAGAAAAGGGGGAAAAACAGGGAGTTCCTAAGGAACTGAGGAACTTGTTTTTCGATGTAAAATCAAAGAAAGGGAGCCAAGGAGTGAATCAAAAAGTAGGGGGGAGGAAACTAATCACTCAGTTATAATGAAGCTCAATATCCAATCATGGAATGTGAGGGGGCTTAACATGGAGAACAATAGAAATTTGGTGAGGAGCAAATTACAACAAGGGGCAGCAGATATTATAGTTTTGGTGGAGCCAAAATTAAAGGGAGCAGTAGGAGATCATATTCAACAGTTAGGGGGTAATAGATGGATGGGGGGAATTTGGATGGAGGCATTAGGTAGTAAAGGGGGTATAATTATTATGTGGGATAAAAGGTCTTGGAAGGGGGTGATGGTGGAGAGTGGAAATCAGATGATCACTTGCAAGTTGAGTGGCATTAATGTAGATCTCACTTGGTTTCTTACAGCAGTATATGCTTCATGTGATAGAAATGAAAGGAATGAGTTATGAGAAGAATTAGGTGCAATGAAGAGCTTTTGTGAAGGACCTTGGGTGGGTTTGTGGTGATTTCAACACTACCAGATTCCCTTCAGAAAAGACAAATCGTACCAGACTTTCAGGTTCAGTGACAGATTTCTCTAGCTGTATCAATGAACTAGAGCTAGTAGACCCCCTCCCCCCCTTTATTTGGGGGATCTTACACTTGGAGATGAGGGTCAAATCATAGAAATGCATCAAGGATTGACAGATTCATGTATTCGTTTCCTTGGGACAAATTGTTTAATCAAATCAGACAGAGTTCCTTGCCTAGTTTGGGTTCTGACCATAATCCAATTTTGTTGTCATGTGGGGATGAGGTCTTCAAGAGATCATATTTCAAGTTCGAAAAATGGTTGCTGAATGTGGAGGGGTTCAAATCCAAAGTACAAGACTGGTGGAATTCTTCTAATGTGACAGGAAGAGCAGACTTTAAGTTAGCAACAAAATTAAGTCTTTTGAAAGTAAAACTCAAAGAATGGAGCAAGGCGGATAAAGGTAACTGGAGGGCTAGAAAGGATCAACTTCTGGAGCAAATTGGAAGTTTAGAAAACATACAAGAGGCCAGACCTCTTACTGATGATGAGTTAATGATGAAAGCACAATGGGCCATGGAGTATGAAGAAACGGCTAGAAATGAAGAAATCCATTGGAGACAGAGATCCAGAATTCAGTGGATCAAAGAGGGTGACAAGAACACAAAGTATTTCCACAGAATGGCCACTGCGCGTAAGAGAATCAACATTATAGATTCTTTGATGATCGATGGGGTAATGTCCTCTGATTCTATGGGAATTAAGAGGTCCATTGTGGATTTCTATCAAAATCTTTACAAAGAATCTGAAAGTTGGCATCCAGATTTGAATATTTTTTATGTTCAAACTATTACTATGGAGGAGCAACAATGACTTACAAGAAGGTTTGTTGAGGAAGAGGTGTTAGAAGGGATCAAAATGTGTGCAGCAGACAAGGCACCTGGTCCGGATGGTTACACAATGATTTGTTTTCAAACTTTCTGGGAAACTATAAAGGAGGACTTAATGCTAACCTTCCGAAAAAAGTTTTAATGCTACTTTTGTAGCTTTGATTCCAAAGAAGGTGGGGGCAAATGATTTGAGAGATTTTAGTCCAATTAATTTGATCACAGGGGTGTACAAAATCATAGCCAAGGTTCTAGCAGAAAAATTGAAGAGAATGGCTGAAAGGCAGAAAAATAAGCAAGCTTGTGAACAAACATCAGATGGCCTTCATTAAAGGCAGACAGATAATGGATGCCGCTTTAATTGCTAGTGAGGAGAATGGCTGAAAAGCTCTCAGGCACACTTCCCTAGGCAAACTTTCAGAAGTCCCTTCTGGGCTTTTGAATTCCTTTCCGGTGGTCTTCCACCATTGAAGACTCCATTTTTCCTTCTAAAAAACTTCTACAAATCTCTTCCATTTTTTCCAGAAATGGATAACCAACTTTTCTTCAGAATGGGGGTGAAGTCTTTTGATATCACAGCCTCTTCTTTCTCAGGTACAGATACCTGGTTTGATTGGGTGGAGAGATCACGACTAACTGTGAGGAGGATGTCAATTAGCAGGGGAGTTCTTTTATGGCTGTGCAAAAGGTTGCAAGAAGCCTCGGGCAATGAGGGGAAAATCTTTAAATCATGGAGATGCAGAGACATGGCAACCTACATTTACTGCACTCAGAATTTCAATAAATATGGTCGTTACATCTCAATAATAGCTGTTACGGGCCAGAACAGAACAATCATCATTCTTCCAGAGAATCAATTTAATGAGGGGTGGGGAGACTGGTCCACAAAATTGAAGATTTTATTAAAAAAGTGTCAAATACACATGGCACTTTTGTTACAGAAGGGGATACAAGGTGGAACACTATAGTGGGGGGGGGGGGGGGGGGGGG
>JAJOOH010019818.1:0-23333 GCA_029582605.1 Solanum gracilifrons | reverse complement strand
TATTTATTTTATATGATGATTTCATTATTATTTTTTATTGAATATTTTTGTGTCATCAGTACTAATCTCATATTTTGTGTTATTTTTTTAAGAAACACCTTAGATAATTGTATTTTGGTTGGGCTAAAGAAATATTTGGAGCACAAGTTAATTATATGTTTGTATGCAAACTTTACCGAAAAAATCCGAGGTTTATTAGTTTGATTGGATTTATAAATTTAAAAATTCGACACAATGGTTTGGTTTGGTATTTGAAAAACCCGAACCAACCCGAGGTTGAAAAACTCGAAAAAATCCGAATTTTATTAGTTTGGTTTGGTTTATAAATTTAAAAATTTTACACAAATGGTTTGGTTTGATATTTGAAAAACCCGAACCAACCCGGTCATGTACACCCCTACGTGTCCCCATAGGTTTGTCTTAAATGACCTAACTAGTGGATTCAAAAATAGTATATGATATGATATGGAGTCCTACCTTGGCAAGTAGACTTTTCTTTCTTGATGTGGGAGTTACATTGGATTTCATATTATAGCTCGCATGGTCTATTGTCGGTTAAAACTAATATCCCACAAAATGAACTAAGTTGCTTTTAAAGGTTTTATGAAGCTTTCATTACGATTTTAAGATGCATTGATCAAGTTCATGAGATATGATTCTTCTTTAAAGGTTTTACTATGTTTTAGCTTGGTTATGCATGTCATGTTTTCCCTTTATATCCTCTTATGATCATGTTTTACGTTTTTATGCATGTCCCTCATACTTAGTACATTCCACATACTAATGCATACTTATGCCTACATTGTTTAATAATGTAGGTTGTGGCGTTTCCTCTCCTCCTGCTCGTGGCTAGTTGATCGTTCAGAGAAGTTGAAGAGTTGGTGAGTCCTCATTTTCCGAGGACCATGACACCTTTACTTTATTCTCTTATGTTTTAGTTTTCAGACATTGTACGTGGTGTAAGGTTACATTCCAGCCACTTCTTTTGAGATATTAGAATGGCTTGTCAAGACTAGGTTAGATTTTCACTTTTATGTCAAACTCTTTCATCTTATGAGACTCTTTACTTTTGTCTATTATATTGTGTATATGCATGTCACGTGGCTTGTGTAGGACCTCTTGGAGTCCTATATGTCATGTCGCGTCTAGGGTGTACTTTGGATCGTGACAGAATATATAGCAAAAATGATCAAAAATATACATAAGTACTACTTAATTTGTCACATTGAATCAGTCTCAGACCTGTCACACGGTTGTTGACTGACCCTGTATTGTTGTTTTTGGACAAACACATGAGAGAGCATTAAACTTCATTTTTGGGACATTTAAACAGTAAATTTGATGTATTAAACCTCATATTATTTTGGGACGAAGAAAGAATTATTTTTTACATTTTCTTGGAAAGAGTTGTGCATTGATTTGAGAATGACAACATTTTGTAAACTTGGAATTAATTGATGATTTGATATGTAGGCAGCAGTCCTTACTTGACTTTTCCCCTTTCTTCTCTCTTTTTGATAATAAAATTCACAAGTACTTTATTTCAATATGAAAATTCAAAGAGAAAGAGATTTGTTTGTTAAGTACCTTTCAATGAAATTTCCACAGCAAGACTCATTGCAACTACTTGATCATTCAAAGACTGCATTAATACTATTAGGTGCAACAAAAAAGATATTTGGAGGGACACTCTGTGCAAAAACTTGGTGTTATATATTTCCCCTTTTAATAGGTCTTAATTACGGCGGCAAGAATTCAAATTTATTAAGACCTTAATGTGGATATCGAAAATCGAATTAAAAACCAATTTATTTTTAGAAAAAGTTACGTCTCATTCTAAATATCATGTCCCTCAACAAGTCAATATCTTATAATTATAATTACACCTCTTATAAACACCAAAAGACACTATGACTTAGTCGTGTCTAATATTTGAGAATGACATTTCTCTACTTTTTTGGATACTTAAATATCCTTTCTTTTGAAATTTTCACAACAAGACTTGTGCATTGACTTGAGAATAACAAACATTGATTTCCCTATTTATTTTCAAATTTACAATTGGTGAAGGTGGAATTTGGAAATAATTTCCCTATGCAATATTATGCTGGATTTGTTTTAGTTTCTTTTTTGTTTAAGAAAGCTTTTTCTTCTTCCTTTTGGAGTAGCTAGGAATTAACATAGAAAAAAAATGCAACTTTGATGATATCAAATTACGTATTTTTATTTTATTTTATGTATTCAATAAATGTTGTGCATTTCTTTTTCATTTTATTTTTTCTAAAACTTTGTGAACTCAAACCAAGAGCTTTTGATTTTTGTGTTTAAGTAGTTTTCAGTGAGATTTCCACGATAAGACTAGTTCAAGGACTTTAAAAACGTTTGGACCAAGGGTACTTGGTTCAGTCAAACACCCTATTTTCTAGTGATTTAAAAACCTTGATCTCTAGCTCCGCCCTATTTTCTAGTGATTTATATTTTTTGGGGACTAACACATAGTTTAGTGAATTTAATATTGTTACAAACAGTGGCGAATCTAAAGGTAAAAAATAGGGCACCGGAACCCGTGGTCTCTTCGTAAAACTAGATATTTTATGTATATATTTTCTAAAATTTGTATATTATTATATTCTTGCACCCGTGCTATAAGAAGTCTATCTGGTCCACATGGTTAAATGTTGAGCTTTTTACCTTGAGGA
Organism: Solanum gracilifrons; assembly: GCA_029582605.1. Lineage (NCBI taxonomy): Eukaryota > Viridiplantae > Streptophyta > Magnoliopsida > Solanales > Solanaceae > Solanum > Solanum gracilifrons. The sequence goes on along the minus strand of JAJOOH010019818.1, from coordinate 20,634 downwards.
TGAAGAATCAATTCTCACTTATTACATTTTTCTTGATGCATCCATGTTCAGATCAATTCCCACTTAATACATTTTTATGGGTGCACCCATGTTTGAAAAATCCTAGATTCACCTCTGGTTACAAAGAGTAAATTTAGTAGTGACCACCAGTGGGATTATCCCTGGAATTTTGTGATGTTGATAAATAAGAGGGAAAAGAGTCTAATATATCCCTCAACTTTGTCATAGCCATTTTTGTAAGCGGTAGAGGTATATTTGAGCCACTTTTATAATGAGTGGTATAACATGCTTTAAATGACAAAATTGAGGGATATATCAGACCCTTTTCCCTAAATAAGAAAGTAATAGAACGTAAAAATGATTCTCTACTCCTTTTTTAAGCTTGTTTCTTTTCGAGAGAATTGATTATTTAGTGTATAATGTTTACTTGGAAAAAATATAGATGTGTAACACATGGATAAAATAAGAAAAGACAACCAAAACTTGACTTGTGTTGAACCATATAAAATCCTATGACTTGAGAATAACAAACATTGATTTCCCTATTTGTTTTCAACATGCTATCAAATTTACAATGGGTCAAGGTTGAATTTGGAACTAATTACATTGTGAAATAAAATTATTGTTATGCTTTCTTTAGGAAAACAATAAGTTTCACAAGTAGCATTAGGCATTAATTGAATTATTCAACCCTCCAACATATCTCATCTTTACCCAGCTTGGAGACCTCCATTAGTTAAGAATAATGCTAAAGTTAACTCATATATATATATATAAAGAGAGAGAGAGAGAGAGAGAGAGAGAGAGAGAAATTGCTCAGAAGGCTATTGTTAAGTACGATTAAAATTATGTCAAGACATTTTTTTTACTGAAATATGATTTTACCATTCAAACAATAACCCTCTAACATATTAATCAACTAACATAAGATATGAAGTTAGGTTTCAAAGCTTATGGATTCTGAATTTGCCATCAAATCTATAACTCATCTTAGTAACTGCATTCAAATCTTAATTAGACACATTTAATAGATTCCCTAATACAAATGCATGGTCTATAAGCAAAAGTTGTTGAGTTCATACAAACACATACCTAATGATCTAGCTCGGTCTCTATAACACTCCGAAAGTTCCTAAACTCATATCAGACCTTGGAAGGAGTAGATGACAGATATCAACAGAAATGGGCTTGTATGACCCATTCACAGAATGTGAAAGGAACCACATGCTGTGAAGGGATCCGTTGGCTTGAACTCGGAATTTGAAATTTTTGGGGGTGAGTTTCACGAATGGATTTACGGACCGTGAAAGATTTCATGAGCCGTGTACCAATCTGTGAACTCGACCCCCAAGAAAACAAGAATCTTTCCCTTTACGGAACCTTGTACATCCCATGGAGTGTTGTATGGTCCATAGGGGTTTTCGTATAAGTTGGCCTTTAGGAACAAGAAATCCTCTACCTTCACGGACCGTGAAGTGTTGAACGTTCCATGGAAGGAAACCGTAGAAGTCATCTGACAGTTTTAAGTCAGGGTTATTTCAGTATTCTCCCACTCTTTTAATCCCTATACTATGTCGTATTGACCTATTCTAAGTGGGTATAACTGATTCCTAAAGACCCTAACCTCCTCCATTCACTCTCATTCTCCAATATCAAATTTTTCTCCCTCCAGTTATCTCTCAAGCCAAGAACAGGGGATTCAAGATTGCCCTTCTTCAAAGATTCAAGTTAGGGTCATTCAAGGTACGTGGGAACTTCATCAATAAGTTCTTCTTCACCCATTGAGTTCTAAAGAAACCTCAATTTCTCAAATTATGATTTTTCCCAAAACTAGGGTTCATGTGATTTCCATGGGTTCTTATTGAATTTGGGTTTCTTCTTTAGGGTTGATCTTAAATTGCATGAATTGGTTATGATTTCATGTTCTCAATGATATTTTCATGAACTCATAACATGCAAGTATTTTTATGATCAGTATTATGTTATTTTCAAATGCATGTCTCAGACTATCGGATTTTCATGAATTACTATGCTTCCTAATGAAGTATCTCTCAGTATTTACAGATATCATGATTTAGATGCTTTCTATTAAAGTATCAATCAGATTATGTTCAGTTAGTATGCTACTCAGTATTTTCTAAGATTATCAGTATGATTCAGTAGTATATATAATTACTGTTTCTAGATTTATGCATGTCTTCGTTGGGAGTATACTTAGCAATGACTGGACTTTTGGCGTGAAGGTTTCCGTTTAGAATCTGTGGACCTTTAGTAGTAATCCCTAAGCCCCACAACTACATGCCACCATAGGATTTGTCTCGATTAGACATTAGCTAGTGGATTCACCTTATCTTAGATATCATGCATGGTCCTTACCTTGACAAGTGAGGCACTCTCTTTTCGATGTAGGAGCGGTACATTGAACTCCATGTTGTAGCTCACATGGTTTATGTCGGTTAATGGTATCTCCCACAATATGATATGATCTTCAGTTATTGTATGACCTTGTATTATGTATTTCAGATTAAATTATCAGTTTTCATGTTATTTTTACTTGGTCATTGCATCAGCATGTTCTATAGAATTATCATGTTCAGATATCATGTTTTATGCATTTCCTCATAAACAATACATTCCAAGTTTCGAGCGTATACTTTTCTGCCTATATTGTTTGATAATATAGGTCCTGATGTTCACCATCTAGCCCATAGATAGTATAGATTTAGTCAGCGTTGGAGTAGTTTTGGTGAGTCCTCACTATTCGAGGACGACCTTTCTATCTTTGATTTCAATTAGTGCTTTCAGTTTTCATATAGTTAAAGTAAGCTGGGGGATCGCCCTAATCAGTCATGTTAGTAAAGGCTTTCCGGATAGTCAGTTAGATCTCTACATATGTGTTTTGTATCGAATTCTCTCTTATGATATGTTAGGGTATATCAAATTGTGTTCCGCTCTATCAGTTTATTGAGTCTATATATGCTTCTTAGTTTCATGTCATGTCATGAGATTAACTTAGGTCAATTATGGCTCTAAGCACTGTGTCGTGTCTAGGAGGTAGTCTCGGGGCATGGCAGTCTCTAATTAGCATCACAAAAAATTAATTATGGTAGAACGATAGATGATATACACGACAAAATACATAAAATGACCCTTGAACTTGAAACCAAACTTACTTTAGTACTTTAACTTTATGGGTATTTATTTACCCCGTTATTCTTGTTTGAAGTATAATAAATACCACCCTAAGAATGTAACACCAGTCTCACAATGAGAAGTGCATTATACATGTGTCATGTCATTGCACAACGGTACCACATCATTGCTATGTTAGATCCACTTAAAAAAATATTTAAATTTTGATTTTTTAATTTATTTTGTGTTTTTTTATATTACTAGTTTCTAGGTACGTGTGTTGCGCATTAATGATACGCCCAAATTACACCTCCCTATAGAAGTATAAGCGGTTGTTGCCAAATAAAGAACCCAACTTGTAGGTTGGGGTTGATCCCACGAGGAATATGGTTCAGACTTAAGCTTAACTCACTATTGTCTCCATTTAGTCAAACTATTTTCGAGAAAAGTAAACAGGGGGAATTTTGTAAGTAAGTAACAGATTTGAATGCTTAAGTAACGAGTAAACACGGTTCACAATTTGAGTTATCAATATAAGATGGAAACTAAGGTATATGTGTTCCCCACAAGCTCTTAACGTAGTAATCCTATCCTAGTGTTTGACATGCAAGATTGGTGATTTAGGTATCCCTAAGTGATTGATCCTCCAGGTAGGGAATTTCACCACACAACTTGGTCCGTCTACGGGTGTATGCTTTACTAACCCTTGCCTTTACCCCAGATTACTCATTATATCAATTTAGCTTAGTTTTCACCCTCACTTCAATTGAAATAAGACTATTAGATAGCATCCACTAAATCTTTGTTGTTTAATCATTTTCTCTTTCATTATCTCCTTGGTCCGGCAAGTAGGAATGAGGCGAGTCCTAACATTTGCAGCCGTTAAAAAGACTTCTAAATGAAAGGATTAACAATACATGCATAAACACTATTCAAGAATTACTTAATTATTATTCGTATTTTGCTAATTGCTCATGGTTCCACAACCCTAGTTGTGGCTTTAGCTACTCATGCTTGAGAATTCACAATTCATAATTAAGTTGAAAGAATTCATGAACTTACAGTTAGAATAGATGAAACACAAAATCTTGAATTGAAATTCAAAGTGCAAAATTGTATAAAATGGTTTTCAGAAATTAAATTGCTAAGTGTTTGCAAAATAATTCCAAAAGACCAAAAACTAAAAGTATACAATAATGTCTAACCCTCAAAAATGAGAATTACAACTCCTATTTATAGAAAAAAAAAATCCCAAACTAAGTAGCAAACAAAATAAGGAAATAATTGTTTCAGACGTGATTTCTATCGACGGTACGACCTACGGACCGTGGGTCAACCTACGATATGTGATTACCCTCCGTGGATCAACACTTGGGCAATATTTTATGGCCTTTAGACAACGTTTGGACCTACGGTCCGTAGACTGGACTACGGTCCATCACTTGCCTCTATGGTTCAAGTACTGGAAATTCAACTCTCTGATCACCAATGACGGATATGCAGGACGGCCTGTGGGTCGACCTACGGTTCATCGATGCTTCTGTGGTTCCACACTTGGTCAGAATTCCTTGAACCTTCATCTATGCTGCAGAACCTATGGCCCGTCACTGGACCTACGATCCGTGGTTGGCTCCGTAACTAGCCATTTTTGCAGTTTTCGTCTCTTATCTCCGTCAACCGTATCCGAACTTATTTCCTGCAGGAATTACATAAAACCATTATTTCTAACAATAAAATATCCCAAGACTCACACAAACTCTAAGTGAAACGCATAAAAAATACTGTAAACCCATGGTATATCAACACCCTCAACTTAAACTTGTTGTTTGTCCTCAAGCGATACACTAATACTCTAAACGACACTTATGTAGAAGCAAACATACAAACTCAAGCAATCACATGGCTTTCTCAATCAATTCGATCACTTAGTGCAAATCTATTCATCTAGACTCAACAAGCTAACTCATGTGGATCAAAACATGACATAGATCGACCAATAGACATCACAACATACCCTTTTCACAATCACCAAGGTACCAACTCTCCAACAATGTAACTAGTGCCCTCACTTCAAAAGAAATCTTTTTTTCACACAATGAGTATAAATTTAAGTTCAAGGATTCATTCAACACTAACGCTCAGAAGTTAATTGAAATACAGGTAGTGCTCAATACCATAGCCTTGCCCTTATTTTCATTGCATATACTCTCCAAACTAGTCACTAGGATCACTAAAGGACTTTCTTAGCTTGCAACATAGGCTCAGGGTCAGGTAGAGTACATTTGGGTACTTTTAGTGACATTTCTACCCTCTTTGACATTACATTGGCTTTTTATCTCTTTCTCAACCAATTTTTCGCATCTTTTTATTTTCTGCTCTTTTCCTTGACTTTCTTCAGCACAGATATGACTTTGACGTTATTGGTCTTATTTTTCACTTTTTTATCTTTTCAACAATCTTTATCATTCTTCTTTTTGTTTCTTTTAACTTCAGTCACATCTTTTTTTCTATCTTTTTCTTTCTTCCACAGACAACTCTTTTCATACCCTTTTCTTTTAGTTTCCTTTTTCGTAGTCACCCTCAACTTATGTATTTGCATGAGTTGAGGTGCACAATATCCGATGTCGGACCAGGGCCAAGACTAAGGTAACTTTATGAATTATCCACGCTCAACTTAGGTTTTTGTCCTAAGTTAAGGTGCACATGTCTAATGAGGGATCAGGGAAAAAATAATATTTTAGGGAAGGTGAGTTAGGTGCATTGAAAGAAATGGTGTACATTAGGCTCAAACATGTGGATCAAATGGAGCATTTGTTACTTTTGGTTGAATCATTTTAGGCTTTAGTGGACTCATTTGAACAAGGGCCTATGATTATCTCCCGATTCCTACCCTAGATTGTCTTAACAGGACCAACGGGGCAAGTTCTAGATTGACACACACTGTATGAACAAACAAACTCATCTCACACACACTTGGCACATTGTTTCATTACCGGATTATTGAATTACCCAGTTTAAGTTTTAGCTTAAGTCATGTTATCGTACCGGTTCTTTATCATGTCATATACAGATCCAGCACATTCAACTCATTGAACCTATAGATCTAAGCACATTTCAAAGTTTTGGACGGGTATCAATTTCATGTTCATTATGTCATTATGTTTTCATTCTTCTACTTACTTCTACAGATACAATCCTAAACATGCCAGTTCAACATAAAAGTAAATCAGTCCGTTGGGGAAAAAGAACACAGGCAAGAAAACCTAAAGGGAAGATTACAAGTTGGGTTATTCAGACTTAACTCTATCACTTACAATCCATTTACCCCACCCCCAACAAAATATGGTGCAATTTCTCTCAATTCACAGATAATAAAAAATAAAGCATAGGGTGAAGCAAATATGTGGTGCACATGCTCTAAAAACCCATTAAGAGGTGGGTGGGTCCGATTTCCCGGAACCCACTAGATCAGTACTAGGAACGCCATCAATAGGTGGAACACCATCAGTAGTGCTCAATACGCCAGATGGGCCAACATCCACCTCACGGGCATGTTGTTGTCTCGTCTCCTCATCAATAATCGACTGCTGTTGGGCTGCCTCTATCTGTTGGCGCTCATTCTTCATTGCTCGTCGAACCTCCTCAGTGTCGGAAGGATGATCAAAATGGTGAAACTTTCCAACAGAACGAGAAGGATCACGTGGCGGAATAGTGTCGCCAAAGAGGGCAGTTATCACCACCTCATCCTCCTCCACCTCCGATGTAGACTTCGGTACAACCTCAGGAGGGGCTAGCAGGGCATCAACATCAGACCGGAGCCTAGCCAACTTTTTCTGGAAAGTGGACACATCGATAGTAGGGGCATGCCTCTCCAAGATTCTCAGCTCAAATGTAGCCAGGCGCTTATGAACGGCCTGAATATTCATGTCTATCATCTACTCCATCATAGCCTCAGACTACTCAATAGAACATTGCATCCAAGGCCTCATGTGCTGCAGAAAAGTAGTCATCTAGACCTCCAACTTCTGGACTCGGGCCAGAGGAACGACAGTGGCCCCTGAAGGGGGAGTGGCGTGGGATGAGCTCGCAGCCTAACTAGTGGCAGTAAAAGGTGGAGTTTGTGCATCCGTAGTAATAGGAGGAACGACAGTGTCATCAACCTGGATCTGCTCCACATCAACAACAAGATCCACACCTAGGGGTGGTAGGTCAACCTGAGAATCTCTCTGCAGTGCAGCAAGGTTGGCATCATCTCTAATGAGGCCAATGTCCACAGTCTTGGTGGCCTCTATCAGACTATCACAATGCCAAATGGGTAGCCCTACACAGATTAAATATGAGACAAGGAAAAAGCAAAGTGGTGGTGGTCTTGAATCCCCTCTCATGTATCTTCGTGATCAAAATTCGGGCAAAGTCAACCTCAAATCCTGTCACAAATTCTGCCAGCATCACAGCCCCATCCCAAGTAACCACGTTGTCCGCCTGAGTAAAGGACAGTCTGTTACGCACAATGGTCCAAAAGAACTTCGCGGTGAAGCTTAAGGTAGCATTTTTGATAGGCAAAGTCATATTGCACACCCACTCGGTACGCTTCCCCTCATCTACAATGTTCCATCCACTAGAGCAATGTCTCTCTCTGCTCATCATCTCTGGAATTCGCCGCTCTGCACCATACCCATTTTGAAGTCATACTCCGCTGTATTGATCGGTAGAGTGTGAGCTGGACCATAGATAAACTGGCAGAGAGTGGCCTCGGAGATATCAACTGAGAAGTTCTGCACTAGAGTCGCTTGAAGTGGCGGCTGAGCTATTGGCTTAGCCCGTTTTGAGATAGAGTTACAGACAGTGGCGGTGTAGGAAGCATAAAACTCTCGGCCCATCTCCACACTAAATTTCCTCGGACTCCGCACCATCCACTCGCACTTGTGTCTCTTGAATAACTCCTCAATAATGGGCACAGTGTGGAGGCTACATGTAAGAACCCAGCGCTCGTCAATAATAATGTGGGTCATCTTTTGATGTTCGTTAACCACCTTGGCATCAGAACAAATTTGGTACTCGCCCTCAACGCACCACTTGTTCGGCTTCGTGGCATTAGGAACCGGTTCAGCTATGGGTGGTACACCGGCATCAGAGGAAGAGATGGAAGCACCGCTGGCATTAGCGTAGGAATGCGACTCGAAGCCGAACTGCGACTCTGCTGCAGATAAAGCCCCCTCCTCAGAATGGGGAGCTGTGACCTCGACCTCGTCACTGGATGAAGTAATCTGTCTGGCCATTTTCCTCATGGTCCGGGGGGGTGTAAAGGAGCCTCTGTGGTCTCCGAGATGTACTCATGAGCAGTGTCCTCATATAACAGGCGTCGAGAAGGGGCGACTGACTTGGACTTCCCTTTCTTCAGTAAACGGGAGCTTGTTTCGGGGCCATGGTACCTATGGAAGCTTAGTTAGTACCTAAAGAAATCAACAAGATCCAAGAAAGAATTTTAGAACAAGATTTGGACTTAACCAAAATAAAATAAAATCTGGACAGTAGCAGATTTTGGGACCTACAGTGGGTACCTACGGTCCCGTCAATGGAACGACGTCACGTGGGTCCCCTCCATAGGTTAGAAGGTCCATTTCTGGTTCTCTGAAGTTGGAACCACGGATGTGCAAAATGGTTCGTCGATGGATCAACGAACCATAGTCCAGACCGTGGTCACAACTTAGCAAATAATTTTGGGGATATCAGTGACGGACCACGACCTATGGTCCGTAGGTGGACCTACGGTCCATCGGTTGTGGTCGTGGACCAGAATTGTTCCAAGTATGGACTTCATATTCGAGTTCAACAACATTAACACAACAATCACTAGTTTCTTTAAGCCTAAACATGCATTTCAAGATATTATGTGTTAGTTCATCATCCATAGGGTTTTGATCATTAACTTTTCAATAATCAACAAAGAAGCATTAAAAACCCTAAGTCCAAACTTCCAATTAGACCTAGCGACCCATTTATTCTATTACAATTAACTACACACTCACTTACCATCATTCCAAGGGTATTGACTCAACCAAAGTTCATTATTTAACAAGTAATTAAACAACCCAAGGTCAAGTGTAATGTTGTGACTTTTATTTTAAACAATGAAACATTCAAAGTTTGAGAAAAATCGATCACTTTACCAGTAAACAACACTGGTGAGTGTGTGATTATGCCCAAATGCTCCTAGACCAACGGTGACACTGAACTCGGACCTTGAAATCTTTTGGAGACAAAATGGAAGTGAGGGAAGGGAAATTTGTGAAGTTGGGAGAATGGGGAAATGGAATTGGAATAGAAAGATATGGGGGAGTAAATGGGGGTGATTAATGGATGAAAATAGGGGAAATGATTAGTTTGTAAAAGTTAGGGGGGAAGAGGGAAGTGGGAAATGAATTTAAAATGAAGGGTTTTATTTAAATGGGGTCCGGGTCAAGTGAGCAGAAACCCTAACTTGGACCTACAAGACCCCGTCGACGGTCTGTGGGTCGACCTACGGTCCGTCGATGGGTTTCGTAGGTCACTATAACACTTATAAAAAATCAGAACACATACCTGGGGTCTACGGATACCATCCACGGTCCGTGGATTGACCGGCGGACCGTCAATGGGATCCGTAGACCACTGCAATAGTTGAATTTCTGCAAATTTTTCCTTTTAATTCCTGCACATGTAGAAAACATTAGGTCTTCCTTTTTACATTTTCTGGATACTTTTTAGACACGGACCCTATTCTATCTATATCTAGCCAACACTAAACATAAAAATTAATAAACATCTATCTAAAAAGCTACAAAATCAAAAAGAAAGAAGAAAAACTCCTATATCGAAAAGAAACTCCTATAGTTGGCTAGATATTACATCTTGGTTGCCTCCCAAACAGCGTTTGATTTAACGTCGCGGCACAACGTACACACCTCGATTACTCAGACTACATCTAGGTGCCAAGCCTCTATCAGTTCATTGATACTCTCAGATTTCCCCAAGTAGATTTTGATCCTCTACCCGTTCACCTTGAACCTTGTTCCTTTATTGATCTCGAGTTCAACCGCTCCATGTGGAAATACTTGAGTTACTTTGAATGACCCGGTCCACCTGGACTTAAGCTTGCCAGGAAACAAGCGCAACCTTGAATTAAATAAGAGCACCAAATCACCGACAATAAATTTACGCTTTTCGATCTTCTGATCATGGTGTACTTATTCATCTTCTCCTTGTACAAGCCTGAACTCTCATATGCTTTTAGGCAAAACTCATCAAGCTCATTAAGTCACTCAGTCTTTGACTGGATGTGACGCCCCAATCCAAATTCAACTAATTTAGCGCCCACATTCCTTTATGCTCTAGCTCTACAGGTAAATGGCAAGATCTCCCATATACAAGTTTGTAGGGGGACATACCTATGGGAGTTTTGAATGCAGTGCGATAAGCCCATTGAGCATCATCAAGCCTTCTCGACCAGTCAGTTATGTTAGCATTTAAGGTCTTTGCAAAAATATGCTTTATCTCGCGATTCGACATTTCAACTTGCCCACTTGACTGCGGATGATACGGGGTTGCTACGCTGTGGCGAACGCCATACTTCTCAAGCAATGCCTTAAACAATTTATTACAAAAGTGAGAACCTCCATCGCTTATGATTACCCTTGGTGAAATCTGGAGAAGATATTCTTTTTCAGGAATGCAGTGACACTTTTTTCCTTCATTGTTTGAAAGCACAACTGCTTCCACCCATTTAGATACATAGTCAACCGCAACAAGAATGTACTTCATCCCATTCGAACTCACAAACAGACCGATGACCAGTATTGGGTTCATCGGTAGTTCTTTTCTTTTTGAAATTCTTCTTTCACGTTGGCAACGGTCACAAGACTTGGCGAAATCATGAGCATCTTGGTGGATGATAGGCCAGTAATACCCACACTACAAAATTTTATGAGCAGTTCGGATACCACTATAGTGCCCACTAACAGGCGATGAATGGCACGCCTCTAGTATACTCATCATCCCAACCTCGGGCACATAGCGACGAATAATCCCATCAACACAAACATGAAACAAGTAAGGCTCATCTCGAAAGAATTTCTTCACATTAGACATGAATTTTTTTTCTTTGGTGGAATGACAAATCCGACGGAACCAAATCACTTGCCAAGTAATTAGCAAAATCTGCGAACCAAGGGATAAGATCATAAGAGGCAGGCCATACTTGTTCATCAGGGAACGCATCATTAATCTCAACTCCATCCTCAAACTTCATCATAGCTTCCTCCTCTAACCTGGACATTATCAGCAACCTGGTTTTCTATCCCCCTTTCTATCCTTTACCTCAAAATTGAACTATTGCAACAAAAGCACCCATATTATCAACCTTGGTTTTGCATCCTTTTAAGCCATCAGATACCTCAATGCAGAATGGTCAGTATGCACTATGACCTTAGTACCAAGCAAGTAGGACCTAAATTTCTCTAATGCGAAAACCACAGCAAGGAGCTCATGTTCAGTCACAGTATAGTTCTTTTAAGCCACATTCAGAGCTTTGCTTGCATAGTAAATCGGATGAATAATCTTCTCTCGCCTATGTCCTAACACTACACCAAGTGTCACCCCACTCACATCACACATCACTTCAAACGGTTGTCCCCAATCCGGTGAAATAATAATAGGTGTCGAAGACAACTTTTCTTTCAACTATCCAAATACTCTCAGACAAGCATCATCAAAATCAAATTTATACTCTTTTTTTAGTAACTTGCACAATGGATGTGCAATTTTTGAAAAATCTTTTATGAACCTCTGGTAGAAACCTGCATGCCTAAGAAAACTTCGAACACATTTAACAGAGATGGGTGGTGGAAGCTTTTCTATTACCTCAACTTTGGCTCTATCAACCTCAATACCTTTATACAAAATCCGATGACCCAGAACTATACCATATTTTACCATGAAGTGGCACTTTTCCCAATTGAGTACAAGATTGCACTATTCATATCGTTTTAGTACCTCGGCCAGATGCATCAAACAACCATCAAACGAGTCACATACCACAGAGAAATTATCCATAAATACCTTAATCGTATCCTCCACCATATCAGAAAATATTGACATCATACAACGCAGGAAGGTTGCTGGAGCATTACACAGCCCGAATGGCATCCTTTTGAAAGCGAAAGTCCCATAAGGACAAGTGAAAGTGGTTTTCTCTTGGTTTTTCGGAGCTATGGAAATTTGATTGTACCCCAAATACCGATCTAGAAAACAATACCAATCCTTATCAGCGAGAAGATCTAGCATCTGATCCATGAACGGCATTGGAAAGTGATCTTTTTTGGTCCATGCATTTAACTTGTGATAGACCATACACACTCCATCCAGTCACCGGCCTCATTGAAACAAGCTTATTTTTAGCATTAGGAACCACAGTGATTCCTCCTTTCTTTGGCACACACTGAACTGGGAAGACCCAACTATTATCAGCAATAGGATATATAACTCCAGCATCCAACCACTTAATGATCTCCTTTTTCAAAACCTCTTGCATAAGGGGATTCAGTCTCCTTTGATTCTCAATACTAGTCTTACTATCCGGCATGAGTTGGATTTTGTGAGAATAAATATCCGATGGAATCCCAATAATGTTCGCAATAGTCCATCTTATAGCTACTAAGGCTTCTACCTGCTCTTCGCTCAAATCAACAGCAATGATTACTGGTAAACTGCTATTTTTCCCCGAGAATACATACCTCAAGTGGGATGGTAGAGCCTTGAGTTCCAATTTTGGAGGCATATCTACAGACTGTTTTGTTGGTGGGGAGTCTCGATTCTTCATATCTAACTCCAATCTTTTTGGTTTGGAACGGAAATCAAACATATCAAGTGCGGCAACTAGCTCAGCATACTCATCAATACCATCACTATCAAAATTCAACATCACCACTGCTAGCGCATCAACACCTAACCTTTACTCAATGGATACCTCAGAGTTGTGCCCCTCAATGTGATTCACCATAGATACTGATTTAAGACCACTTTCATGCTTCATCGACCTATAGATGTCAAAAGTTACCTTCTCATTATTCAATCGAAACTTCATTTGCCCTCTTTCCATGTCGACCAAGGCACACCCAGTAGCAAGAAATGGTCTTCCTAAGATGATGGGAACCTCACAATCAAGTGTCACAGAGTCCACCGGAAAGATGAATGACTCTACTTTCACAAGGACATCTTGGAGCACTCCAATGGGCCTCTTCACAGTTCTATCGGCCATAAGTAAACGCATCGCAGTCGGCTTTGGAGCTCCTAAACCCAACATCTTATAAATGGACAATGGCATCAAATTAATGTTGGCCCCCAAATCACACAAAGCTTTCGCGAAGTGTAGAATCTCAATGGTACAAGGAATAGTGAAAGCTCTGGGATCCTCTTTCTTTTGCACAAGTGACCTAGTAAAAATAGAACTGCAATGTTGCATCCTCTCATCATTCTCAAAATTGACAGCCCATCTTTTGGTCACCAAGCCTTTCATGAATTTAGCATACCCAGGCATTTGCTCCAAAGATTCTATCAATGGGACATTTACGGACAATTGCTTCAACATAGATATGAACCTGCAGTATATTTCCTCTTCGGTCTTTCTCACCAATCTCTGTGGGAATGGAGGTGGAGGTCTGGGCATGGGAACAACTTTTTGGGTCACCTCTACTTCCTTCTCTGTATCAATTTTTGGATCTTCAGTAACCTCAATCTCATCTTCATCCTTTTTTATCACTCTTTCAACCTCAGACGACATAGGGGTTAATGGTCTGCTTTCATCCACGAGTAGTGACTGTCATACAATGCCCATTTTTTTTTGGATTCTGGATGGTGTTGCTAGGAAGTGTGCCAGGCAGACATGGGTTCACAGTGGTGGACAACTGACTAAACTATTGCTCAAGTTACTTGATTGACACTACATAGGCATCAACTTTTTGATCGATTCCAGACAAGTCATTTCGCATCTCTTTCACATTCTCATCAGTTACATCAAACCTCTTTATCATATTTTGCATCATCTCCTCAATGCGTGACATACTATTACCACTCTCTCTATTACCAGGAGGAACCTAGGGTCCAGCCTTATCATTTTTGTTGCCATAGTTGTTCTGGTTGTAATTGTTATCACGATTGTAGTTCCTATCCCGGACATAGTTTCCCTCATGGTTGTAGTTGCCATAGTTCCGACCTTAACTTCCTTGACCTTGGCGCCAATTATCTGTGTTGGAACCTTAGGGGTTGGTTTTCAAACCCCATGTCTAATCATTCACCAAATTCGCATCCTCCTTATAGTAACATTCCTCAACTAGCGGTGGTGGAGTTTTAGTAAGATAATTTACCGTATTCACCTTTTCTGCATTTCCACTCACATGATTCAATACCAAGCCCAGTTTTGTCCTCATTTGCAACATCTCTTCACGAATGTCATCATTGGATTGACTTGGTGCAGATTGTACCGCGAACGTGCTCCTTCCAGTATTTGCCTTTCTAGTGCTCCATACCTTATTGTTTTGGGAAATTTGCTCAAGCTTTTCGGCAATCTCCTCTAAAGTGCACTCACCATATGATCCTCCAGCAATAATATCTAACACAGCCCAACCATTGTCATCTTTTCCTCTATATAAGTACTCCTTCAGTGACTCATCATCTATGCGATGATTCAGAACACTCCTCATGAACCTAGTGAACCTATCCTGTGAATTGCTTATGAACTCTCCAGGAAGTGTTGTAAAATTATTCAGATTATCCTTGTGATTTAAATTCTTAGACACTGGAAAATACCTTGCTACGAACACCTTATACAATTGATCCCATGTGTAGATCAAATTATAAGGCATCTCAGAAAACCACAACATCACCGGTCAATGATAATGGGAACACTCTCAAACCTATAACATACATATCCAACTCTGGTCGTCCTATACAACTCTTAGAGACACTTCACAATTTAGCCATATGAGCGTATGGGTCTTCCGAATCCAACCCAGCAAACAACCCTCTTGCCATACGCATCTGTATAAGACTATTGGTCACCACAAATATATGTCCCGGAGGTAGAGGATGGAGAACAATAAGCTCATCTGATCCAACAGCCTCATAGTCAGCCCTGTAGTGATCACGAAACCTCAGTGCTGGTGGATCTTGTACCCTTTCTGCATTTCCTATTAGATTAGCACTACGAACCTGAGCAGGAACATTAATAACCCCTGGAGACTGCAATTCAATTCCATATCCTCGACCCTATCCAATTGGATTGTTGTGTACTCCTTGATTATTCATTTTTCTCAGAGTGCTTCTCAATTCAGGATCGTAAGGGGTCAAAGGTTCGCCTCGACTCCATGTACTTGGAATACACTAGAGTAGAAACAAAAACAAAACAGAACATAAAATCAGGAAATATTTAACTAAAGTTCAACAATGTAGTTAGTTTAATCTAAACGTCGTATTCCTTTACCTTTACCCCAGATTAGTCATCATACCAATTTAGCTTAGTTTTCACCCTCACTTCAATTGAAATCATACTATTAGATGGCATCCACTAAATCTCTGTTGTTTAATTCTTTTCTTATTCATTACCTCCTTGGTCCGGCAAGTAGGAACGAGGCAAGTTCTAACATTTGCAACCGTTAAAAAGACTTCTAAACGAAAGAATTAACAATACATGCATAAACACTATTCAAGAATTACTTAATTATTATTCATACTTTATTAATTGCTCATGGTTCCCACAACCCTAGTTGTGGATTTAGCTACTCATGCTAGAGAGTTCACAATTCATAATTAAGTTGAAAGAATTCATGAACTTACAGTTAGAATAGATGAAACCCGAACTCTTGAATTGAAATTCAAAGTGAAAATTGTATAAAACGATTTTCAGAAATTAAATTGCTAAGTGTTTGCAAAATAATTCTCAAAGACTAAAAACTAAAAGTATACAATAATGTCTAACCCTAAAAAACGAGAATTACAACTCCTATTTATAGAAAAAAAAATCCCAAACTAAGCAGAAAACAAAATAAGGAAATAACTATTTTAGACGCAGTTTCTGTCAAGGCACGACCTACGGACCGTGGGTCGACCTACGGTCCGTGGTCACCCTCTGTGTATCAACACTTGGGCAATATTTTATGGCCTTCAGAAGACGGTTGGACCTACGGTCCGTGGACTGGACTACGATCCGTCATTGTCTATGTCATTCAAATACTGGAACTTCAACTCTCTGATCACCAATGACGTATGTGCAGGACGGCCCGTGGGTCGACCTACGGTCCGTCGAGGCTTCTGTGGTTCCACACTTGGTCAGAATTCCTTGAACCTTCATCTATGCTGCAGCACCTACGGCACGTCACTGGACCTACGGTCCGTGGTTGGCTCCGTCACTGGCCACTTCTGTAATTTTCAGCTCTTATCTTCATCAACCGTATCCGAACTTATTTCCTGCAAGAGTTACATAAAAGCATTATTTCTAACAACAAAATACCCCATGACACACATAAACTCTAAGTGAAACGCATCAAAAATACCATAAACTCACGATATATCAATTAACCCGTCAAATATTGATAAGGTATTTCATATCAGAAATTATGATTGAGTTTCAAAATAATTCTCTTTAAATTAAACAGCAAAATATAGGACAAAAAGGATGATGAATATGAGCAAATTTTCGAGAGAGAATTGATGAACTGGATTACATTCTAGCATCCTACAAGACTTGTGTTGACATATACAATCAAATTATGTCAGTTGACATGAATTTAAAATTTAAACTATATGGCACTAAATAATCAACTCGTACAAACGATATATTTATAATAATTTAGGATAACAAAAAGAAAAGTATTTTCTCTAAGTATTGTTTCTCATAATAAATACACTATATCTGAAGTACACTTATATCATCTATCAAGATAGAATAGTTGACGTAGAAAAAGAACTCCAAACCAAGAGACAGACATAGAGAATGTTCAAAAATATTATATAAACAAAGGGTTGCTATTACTCAATCACAAAATTTGTAGTGAAAGAATCATAATACATGAGAACAATTCAAATAAAATCAACATAGTGCTTCAGTGTATAAATAGTAGTCATTACTTGAAAGCTTCTTAAGTTGTACACATAATGTTTCCCTCTCTTTGTTACGTACATGCTACCTTCGTCCATTTTTAATTGACATAGTTTTCTTTTTTAGAGTCAAAGTATAAAAACTTTTACTAACATTTTACAATGTATTTTTTCATCATATTGATATGCAAAAAATTGCAATTTATAAAACTTTTTGTATAGTTTTTGAATATCTAAATTTTTAATTTAAAATATCAAATTAATATAATCTAATTTAACATTGAAAATTAATCAAATTTACTTTCGAAAAGCACAAAATGACAAATAAAAATAGACAGAAGGAATATTTATATTTATCTCACTTAAAACTTAATAGGACTTTTGAGCTTCCAAATTAAAGTCTAAAGAGAGTAACTATTTCTTTCTTAAAGACTTGAGCTGCCAACAACTAAAGAGGAAAATAGTTTTCATTAAAAACTACTCATTACAACACTGAACAATAAAAACTGACAATGGTTAAAAAACGTTTAGATACATCCAACTCTTCAAATTCTCACATTTTAAAGAAACTTCAATGAAAAATATTCCAACTTTGACCGAAATTGTTGTTACGATATCAAACTTTATGGAGGACCTTTTACCCATGCACTATTTAATAGTGTATTTTAAAGGTATATGTGTGTCCACGTGGACACGTTACTATTTATAATTATGCAATATGTATGATGTCCACGTAGTCACATATATACCTTTAAAATACACTATTAAATAGTGTAGGGGGGTAAAAAGTCATTTCCAAAGTTTGGTATCGTTACAGCAATTTCGATCAAAGTTCGAATATATTTCAGACCTTTTTCCCTATATTATATGATGAAAAACGTTTAGATTCAAGTGCATATAGTACTGTACACTCAATTCATTGAACCCTAAAACAAAAATTAAATAAAAAGTAATTTTTTAAGATAATTTCATGAGAATAAATTAGTAGTTGACAGATAAATAAGTTCTTAGCTTTTAAAGGATAGTTTCATACTTTAATACTTTAAAAAACTCAGTTCAATGAATTCAATAGGTTGATGGAGTTCATTCTCTCCACATTTATTTGCTTAGTTAAAAGAAGGAGCTCAAAAGTTGAAACTAACCCATCATGTATGCAAAAAATTATTAAAGCTTGAGAAATAAAAATCTTCATAAATAAATAACAAATTAAATGTGATTAACTCTTCAAATTTTTAAATTTTATTATAATAATATTTAATTAATTAGATTAGATTAGATGTTTAATTTAGTGTAGGGCTAAAATGGTAATCTAATTTTTGCCTAACATTCTCTTCACTTTACTAATACTAGTTTCTGGACATGTGCGTTACACGTGTACGTACCCATCTAAATTGAAATAAATTGTTTCAAATTATCATTGTATTAAAAATAGTTTTATAATTTAATTACATGAATATCGTTCATTTTCAAACAAAAAATAGTTCAAATATTTGGAAACTACTCTTGGACAACAATAACAAATTAAAATATGACAGCAAAGTATCTCTTCTCCAAATGAAATAAAAGATGATAATATTTAGTACCTTAAAAATACTATAGTTATAAACACAAATTAATATATGCATATTCTTATCTCATATGTTAACCTACAAGACAAAGTTCAGAGAAAAGAAGAAAGATGAAAAATGAATAGAATTTGATAGCCACTTCATAGGGTTAATTAAAATAAAATGAAGGCTACAATTAATAATCAATATTAATTTTATTTCTTATTAAGGGATCATATCAAGTATTGAATCCTACCAAATTATTCTTTTAAAAAATGAGCTTAGAATACAGAAACGTAGCATCAACGGAGTGACAACTTAAAATATGAAATGGTATCAAAAGTTAAAACATTGAATTTGGCTTTCTCAAAATGAGACAAAAGGATAAATAAATAAATAAGGATAAACATATATATCATTATTTCTTCAGTGAATTAAAGAAGTTATTAATAATTTAATTATATGTTACTTTCTCCATTTCAAATTATTCATTGTGTTTCAATCTTGTACACCGCTTAAGAAAAAATTGATCAAAAAAATGTAGTTTTATATATTCTATCTTACACACCCCTTACAAAAAATAAACATAAATAAGTAATTAATAAAATCATAAGAACAAATTAAATAACTTTTATTATCAATTAATATAGTATAGTAATTTAATCGTTAAAAAGATCAAGTAAATTATAATTAATATTTTTTTACAAATTACATTACACAAGTATATTAGTAAAGAGTCATGATCTTTTATTTTGATGCACGGCCCTTTATTTTACATTCAAAGAAGGAAACTATGTACTAAAAAAACATATCCTTTCTGAAGATGATTCACCTTTATTCTTCTAAAAAAGAGTAAAAAGAATGTTTTGTTCATCCCTAAAGAAGTTGATCCCCCAAATCTTAGCTTGCACATTCCTTGTGTATCACCGAACCTGCACTCAGGAATAGTAATGCTTTGAAAAAGGCGTGATTCATTAAGTGAAAGACGCTAACCGAATAGTTAGAGATGCCGCAAGCAAAGATCATATAGCCTAATTCACATGATGTTGTTTACTCCAATATTTTTTATATTTATAGATGACAAATGCAGGGATAATCCAAAAATTATAAGAGAATGTGTATAGTCAAGAGTTAGATAAGTGCAAATCATAATATAAATGCATGAGAATAGTAACATTTTTTCTTGGATAACGTGATTTTTGCTAATATATGAACCATATTAAATTGCTTGTAAATTTCAAAATAACCTTTGAAATTCCTAAAAAAGATCTATTTTTTTTGTGCATTGAAACATTAATGATTGAGTAATATTTAGTTTCTCAGCATAAGTTATTAGAGGAACATTGTTAATTTAGTGAATGAAAAATGGTCATTTAACTTTTTTAGAAATATTTTAGCTTTAATTAATTAGTTTTTATATTAAAAAAATCTAGTGTAGGGGTAAAATGGTAATCCAACTTTGCATTTGGCTGCTTTTCACTTTTAATATAATAATATAATATATAATATGATATATGATATGATGATGATATGATGATGATGATATGATGATTAAAATAAATATTCAATATGATATATGATATGATGATGATGATGATATGATGATTCAAATAAATATTCATATAGATTATAGATGATAAATATTATTAAAAGTAGATATTTTAATTAGGAAGTACTCTAAGGAAGTGCAAAATTCACTAACATTTTTATTAAAATGATACAATTTAATATTTAAATTAAATAGTTAAATGTTTTTATAACATTTTAATTTATAGTAGGGGTAAAACCGTAATTCAACTTTTAAATATTTTTGTTCCCACTTATATAT
>JAJOOH010019817.1:0-18869 GCA_029582605.1 Solanum gracilifrons | reverse complement strand
TATATATGTTTTAGATAATTATGTATATAATTAGTATATTTTATAAGTATTCAAAATTCGTTTCGAAAGATTTTAATTTTTACTTAATTAGTCGGTTAATGGGTTTAGTTAGTTAATACTTATATTTTTGAGTTATTAGTTTATATCTAAAATAATTATTTCATTTCGTTAAGATTAAGAAGCTCATTAATTAATTTCTATAAATCCATCTTATTTAGCTTTTGACCGAATTCACCAATTATCTCAATTTGGCTAAGTTTTAACTCTAGATGGTTATAATCGTAATCCATTTAGCCCTTTTTTGACATTGCAATTTTAACCATTCTCTAACCTTACCTCTAGCTTATTCAAATAATCACCAAGGGGCCTTTATTTTTTATTACATTTTCAGCCCACCATTACAACCCACACAATCAGCCCAACACACCTCTCATTCTCTCAGCCAAATACACAATATTCCCCATTAATAATCCAATACACATTTTCCCATATAACATTACAGCAGCCCACCGACAGAAACCCAACCCTTCTATCAATTCCAACATTACACTAGCAATACAATCGGCAAAACATACAACAACAGCGCCAACGATCTCTGTACATTTCGGTCTTCTTCACGCTGTAACCAGAAACGAGCCAGTAGCCCAGAGAATCGCATCCAGCAGTCCAGTGACCCGACCCAGCGATTCCAGCTATGCGTACAATTACACGCTACAGTTTCTCGTTGTTTTCCTCTCATCCTTCGACAAATCGTACAGTTGCAGCAGCAGAGAAAGAGGCACGCGTTTCCTCCCCTTTCCTCTTTTGGAATGGGGCGAAAATTGCAAGAAAAGGTGTCTCTCCTTAATTGTGTAAGAAATTTTGAAATTCGAATTAGGGATGGACTCGTTTCTGTCCGTTTTGATCCCTTTCCCCCCATTTCTGAAACCTACTAATTCCTATATATATTCTTTTCTTACTCACTGTAAAAGGGCGGAAAAAAAAGAGTTGGAGATTTTTTCGGTTAGAAATTTTGGGTTTTGAGAAATATTGGAGACTTTTGGTTGGAGACTTCTTCTGAGAAAAATATTAAGAGAGCTGCCATTAGAAACGAGATTACAGTAGACTTGCTAGCCATACAATTATATATAAAATACTTAAGGTTAAGTCTTGAAACAAAGTGTGAGAGTTCAGACTTTGTTTGTTCTTCTTGGTCGTGTTTTATTCACAGAAGTTTATCGGAGTAGTCGCTTGTGGTGTGGGTGGCAAAGCTTTGCTTAGCTCGTTTCGTCCGGTTCGCTGCCCTCAAAAAGGTAAATCTTTTCTCGACCTTAACTCGTTTATTGGACGTTCTGTTTTATGAACTAAAACTCTATGTGGTTCCTTTTTCCTCCTTGTTTGAATGTCTCTGTTTTTTTTTTTTCCTAGTTTACTTTAGCGTTTAATGTTTGGTCTGTTGAGTTTGAGTCAGTGTTTAGTTAGCTGAGGGGCATAATGTATTTGTTTGTATGGTTTATGTCTGGAATATCTTTTGTTAAGAATTTGGTGTCTCCCTTTTGTTGTTGTTCTCAGTGGTTAGTACATTTAATTTCTCTGTGCAAGTTTGAAGAAAGTTTTAACTTGATTAAAATTTGTTCTTCATTCTCTTTTTATTTATTTTGACTAACCTTTAAGGCTTCAAATGGATTAAAACATATATTGGTTCTAGCGTTATTTGTTATTTTCATATTTGTCGTAGTCTATTTCGTCATCAAGTCCTCACTTTGGTCTGTTAAGATCGTTTTTCTTTTCAAAAGTAGGAGCAAAACCTTAAGTTGGTTAGTGTGGAGTTTATATGTTGTCTTATCTATGAATCGTTTGGTGCATTAGCTTACTCTCTTAGTTTTCAAGTTATTTGATCGTTCAACTGTTTAGCAAGACATATTTAAATCGAGTTATGTTTCCATATCTATCGCAATGTTTGCCACTTGCAGTCTAAATGTAAGCTTCCTTAGCATGCTCTTCTTATATTTGTCTTGTTTCTATTTTATGAGGGTTGTTTTAGTTTTTTCTCAAACATATCTCATCCCGTTTTAAAAATATTAAGATCATGTTGCTAGACTTGAAACTAGCTTATGTTGGTTGGTGTGGTGTTTTAAATACCAATTCGATGAGAATGGGATCTATTCGTGTGATTAGTTTATTCAAAGTGTAGAATTTATTTATCTTAGCTAGTTTAAATGGTTGAGGGTTTATTTCACTTCGTCGGTTTGGTTACTCCTATCCCAAAGTTTGAGTTAGTCTAGTATAATTTTACTCGGCTTATTCTCTAGTGATGCTTGGTCAATTATTTGGTCATTCGCTATATTTGATGTTAATTAGGACCCATTTACTTTTTTTAAATTGTTTTGGTCCAAGATCTCGGTTCATCTTCCCATGTGTTATGGCAGTGTTTTCCTAGTCTATTTTTCTAATATTAATTGAAAGCATGCATAAGTTTATATTGAATTAAATGGAAAATAAAGGCATGATGGGTCTTTCCTTCTTTCATTAACTTTATTATTATTTTAAGGGTGAATTTTAATACAGTTTATGTGTTCTTTCTATTATTTAGGAGTATGACAGATTTTTCTTTTATATATATATATTCGTTGTTCATGTGTATTGTTGCTAGTCATCCTATTAATTTGTTGGTGGAAATAACCAATGTGCTCTCTTAATTACCTCCTTAAGTTGTAGGGTGTTCTTTATAATGTGACTAAATTTGAGTATTCGGATTTAGTGGTTATCACTCTCTTTGGCATATTTGCTCATAAAATAAGTTGGTTAGTAATGTCTACTGTGGATTTTAAATGAAAAAATAGTAATTTAAATAATCGTCACTTTATATTTAGTATGATGGGTCTTCATTGTCTTTGGAGTTGGTATCTCTTACCTAGATCTATGTCATTTCAATTCGATAGAGTTGTTTGCTATATTTTTATTTAAGGATGGCTTTGATTTGTTTTAAGTATATTATGTTTCTGTTATTGTTTATTAATCCTTATCTTCTCAATTTTTTTGTTGCATGTGAAATCTGTCTGAGTTTATCACGAACTCCTATCGCCTCCCCTTTGCATTTCGAGAAAGCCATAAAGGATTAAATCCTTTCTCTCCGAGTTAGCTAGCCATAGAAGTTGACGAACAGGTCTCGAAGTTGAAAGAAGCAAGAGATCGAGAAATTGAAAGATTGGGCCAAAGGCCCACTCTTAATTCAAATTGTATTTTGTTACTTTTGGGCCTAAGCCCGCTTATTTGCTATTATATTGTTAGAATTTAGGGCAGGTGGTGAGAATTGGGCCTTTTGGCCCAAAATGAAATTAGGCCCAAGTATTGGTCCAGGCGGACAGAAAAATCAAACTTGGGCCCGAGTCTCTCTCCCTCTTTATTTTATTGTGTTCGCGTGCTTGTTAATATTTGCCGCTAATCTTAAGGCCGAAAGATTCAAATTCCCGAAAGACGCCCATTTTGATTTAACAATTTAATCAAATCAATCATCCCTTACTTGACAAAAATAAATAAATAAGTTTACAAAAATACCTCACTTAGATAATAGGTCAACATTTCCTTTTACTCCCTTAAAATGGTCCTAAATAGTTTAATTTTGCAATTCAAACTAACTTATAGTTAATTTAGCCAAATAATTAATTGCCGAATAACCGCGTAGTAGCGGACATTTTGGATGCTTTCAAACCCTTCCCGAAATGCTAATACGAACCCCGAACCCCTTTGAATATTTTCATTAGATTTCTGTTTTAATCTTTTGAAAAAATAGTTTTCTTGATTTTTCTTAAAAATTAAGTGGCGACTCTTAAACCAGTCCAAAATATATTTTTAAATAAAAAAATACCTATCAACTTTCATTAAATAATAATATTAACAGTGAAAATTTTTCAAGCATTAAGTATATAAATATCACAAGTTTCAGATTGTTTCTTACCCACCGCCTGAAGCACGTCTCCTTCGTTGTTCCCCTATCTCCTTTTTGTTTCTAAATAAAATAATTAGGTATAATTCAAAGTGGTAAATTTTAACTAATTTAATTTAATTATATGGTACAAATGGTATAGGGTCTTAAATAAATGATCACTTTAGCCTATTAACTATCGATTAAGTCAATTATTCACAATTACCCATCAACTAATTAACTAAAATCAACGAATACTTCAAAATTACCAAAAATGACCTTCCGGGTCATTACAAAAACAAATTCTAAGAAGCAAAGTCGTAACAAATAAGTTAACAACATGAAGCAAACAAATTTCAATAAGTGTAAAAATCATTCGAATTATCCAACCAAGTTATTATTTGAAAGTCTGCAAAAATAAAATGTTCATATCATTGACAAAATCATATATTTTATTTCCTTATTTTAGTTTGTTCATGTATATCTTTCACTTACATATTACTTTCTCGAAAGTATTGCCAAATTGGCATTTCAAAGAAGTTTTTTTATTAGATTAATAAGAAGCAACTCACGTTCAAATAAATTATATACTACTAATTTCTCAATCGTATTTACTAGGTGGTAATAAAGGATTAAAACAGTTAGGAATTGCTGCAAGTTAGAATTTAAAATTTAAATTTTAGAAATTTTGAAGTAGTAAGCCGAAAACCTGAACTTAAAGAGAAAAAACTTAACTATACAAATTAAGTACCTTAATTACCACTATATAGCAATATTTTTTTTTCGCCTATATAACAATATTTTTTTTCGCCTATATAACAATTTTTTTTTTCCAAAGTTATGTTTTACTATTAAAAAAAAAGTAAAAAAGTATTAAAAAAAAAACGGCTGATTAGTGGCTCCACGATTTGCCAATATTTCTCAAATCTTTTATTCTCCATGATTTGCTCAACCTGGTTATAAATATTCTCTCTTATCAACAAAAGGTTTCTTAACAAATATAGAACTCTCTTTTTGTTCATTTCTGGTCCACTTTATTTAATCCTAATTCACTAAAAAGGATGTTGGGACGCATCAGGTATTAGTGATAATTTAATATTTAATTGGTATTTTTTAATTCTTTTTTGTAATTGAAAACTTGATGGTTACGTTGTGAGTACTATGATTGGTATTTGATTTTTTATTACAAGGGACAAAACAACGTTGCAAATATATTGAAAACTTGATGGTTACATTGTGAGTACTATGAGTCGTTTAGTTACTTAATTAATGGTATAATATATATTGTTTATGTTACTAACCAGTTCCCTGTTCAGATTTTTTTTTATTAACTCTTTGTTTTTTTTAGGGTTTTGACAATCGGAATTCAAATATTTAAATATATTTAGTGATAATATATGTTTTGGTAATTTTATTTTTATTTTTAAGTGAATTTTTAGTCCGTAGACCCTTTTATTCATAAGCTAAATAGGCATGGCCCACAACAAAAAAAAAAAGAAAAAAAAAAAAGCAAGAAACAAAATGACCAAAGTCCAGCAAAAAGACCTGGCCCAAAAGAAAAAGGTGAAAAGTTTCTAAAAGTTGTTCCCTAGTCTATTCCACTGTTGTACTTCCTCCAGCTGAAGTATTCTTGTCTTGAAGCTTACTCTCTCTTCATCATAAGTGTATTTGCAATTGAATTTGAAGATTCTTCTCTCATGGCTGCTCCAATTTAGTGGTTCTACTGATCTACTCTCTAGCTCCTGGTACGACTCAATTCTCTTCTTCCTTGTCGTTTCTATCCTATATATTGTTGACATATATCTTCTTTTTTCTCTTTTCTCCTCAGATGGTCAGGATTCTGTTCTATTGGTCATTAGTGTATGCTCCGCTCCCTCTAATCTTTTAAGTCATTGAGCCTGCCCTCTCTATTTCGCTTCATTGTGTACTGGATAACTCTAAAGCTCCACGACCCGACTTGATGGGGCGTTTGGTAGCTGGAAATTATAGTCCTAACCTTCTGTAACACAGATGTAATATTTCTCTTGTCACTTTCTCAATGTTTACAATTATTGTTCAATGTTATTCTTACATTGTTGTATCTATGCTTCCTTTATTCTTGATTGTTTATGCTTTTCTTCCTCATTATCAACATGTTGGTGTTATGATTCTTCTTGTCTTGAATCTGATGTTTGGTACCTGTGCTTTATCTAAATTAATATGTCTTCTGATTGAACTTGGTAGCTCCTGAAAGGTGTTGTATTCCTTTGTGCTTTGTGATTCAACCACCTCATTTGCTAAAGAATCTGCTACACAATTTCCTTCTCTAAATGTATGAGTTAATGAAGCTTGTACCTTGTGTACAAGAATTCTCATTTCCTCAATCCTTTCTACCAGCTCCCATGGTACCTTCCACTGTTTTTCAATCATCATTTTTAGGCTCAAAGAATCTGTTTCGACTATGACTCTCATCAGTTCCTTCCCATGTAGTACTGCAAAGCCTCCAAGATTGCCATTGATTCAGCTTC
The DNA here is from genome assembly GCA_029582605.1 of Solanum gracilifrons. Lineage (NCBI taxonomy): Eukaryota > Viridiplantae > Streptophyta > Magnoliopsida > Solanales > Solanaceae > Solanum > Solanum gracilifrons. The sequence goes on along the minus strand of JAJOOH010019817.1, from coordinate 12,458 downwards.
TATGTTCCCCAGGGTTACCTTTACTTGCACCATCTGTGTTGCATTTTACTTTGTCTCTCTCTGGCCTTTGCCAAACTACAATGTGGTGATATATCTTGGGCTTATAGTTATGCAATTTTGCTATTAGGTGTGGCCAATTTGCTTTTTCTGGTCTTATCCAAGGATACACTCCTCTTACTAGCTTCCTCAACATCTCTTCAACCTACTCCACCATGTTTTCAAATGTAACAGTCTTTTCATGTTTCAAGTTGTTTCTCTTTTTCCATATTGCCCACATAATGACTGTTGTGACTGCTCTATACAATAGCTGATGTTTAGGACTGGCATCTAAACTCCACCATTGAATAATAAGTTGTTGTAAGTGCATGTCCTCCATATTTATACCTGCAAAAATAGCAAAATGAGGTTATGGGGGCTGTTAGGAAAACATGTGTCATGGTTTCTTCTGCCTTTACGTCACAACACCAACATTTTGAGACAGTCTGAATTTTCATTTTTTTCAGATTGTCATCAGTGGAAATTCTACTGAGCCATAGCCTCCAAACAAAGAAATTGATTTTCAATGGCAATCCCTTTGTCCATATGAAATCAAAGTCCCTTCTTCTTTATTTTCTGTGCCTCACTAACTTCCAGGCTGAGTTGACTGTGAAAACTCCTTGTGAATTACCCATCCACCAAGCTGCATCATTGTTGTGGTTATCTTCTGGAGGCTTAATATGATTCACAATATATACAATCATCTCTTCAGACAGTACCCTCATCAGACCTTCTATGTCCCAAGTTTTAAGTCTACTGAAAGACCTTACCTCCAATTCTTCATTTACTGCAGTATCTCCTTCTACATAATAGAGTGCTCCTTGTTTGGTCCAGTTATCAAACTAGAGTTGCCCTCCTTTAGCTGCCACCAAATGTTATGCTCCACCTCTTCCCTAATAGCAGTCATCTTTCTCCACACATGTGATGGTCCCTGTCCTTTAGCCAAAATTAGACGAAATTTTTTGCAGTATTTATTCCACATGAAACTTCCCTAGGGAGAGGATGTAGTTGTTCTAAAGTTCCACCATAGCTTTTCAAATAAAGTTTTGGATATATCATATAATGACCTGAAACCCAAACCTCCCTCCTCCTTAGGGTAGCACATTTTATCCCATGATACCCAATGTTTGTTTCTGGCTCCAGTTGCATTACCCCAGAAGAATATTGCAAAAAATTTATGCAACTGATCAATTACACTTTTGTGGGGGTTCATGGCAGACAATAAATAAATAGGCATTGTTTGCAATACATGGGCTATCAGAATGTATCTTCCACCAAAGGACAAGAGTTGGTTCTTCCAGGAGCTTAATCTCTTCATTACCTTCTTCACTAAACTCTCAAAGTGTGATTTCTTTTTCCTTCCATAAAAAATAGGGCATCCCAAATAGATGAAAGGGAAGGACCCTTGCCTAATTCCAGTGAGCCTTCTTATTATGTTACAAACTCTTATAGGAACTTTGTCATGTAAGTAGACCATACTTTTGTTCAGGTTAATCATCCGTCCTGAAACCAGTTCATATTTCCTTAGAATTAGAATCATCTTTCTAATTGAGGATGATTTCCCTGAACAAAAGAGTATAGTGTCATCTGCATACGATAAATGATTGATTTCAGGGCTCCATTTAGGCATCCCAAAACCTTTGAAATCTGAATCTTCATACAAACTGTTAAGTCCTCTTGCCAATACCTCAGCTGCAATAATGAGCAGAGTCGGGGATAATGGGTCTCCTTATTTCAGCCCTCTGGAAGACTGAAAGAAACCAAATGACTGTCCATTCATTAAGACTGAATACCAATTATTGCTAATCAGTCTTACTATCATATCTCTAATTCTTTCAGAAAATCCAAACTTTCTCATCACTCTTACCAAATATTTCCAAGATACCCTATCATATGCCTTTGCCATGTCTAACTTTACCACCACATTATGTAGTTTGTTTCTACTGTTTATATCTCTTACTCTCTCTTGGGCCAGTAACACATTCTCTGTTATGCTTCTTCCTTTGACAAAATCTGATTGATTTGTTGAAATAATTCCTGGGAGCACTGTCACAATTCTTTCATAAATGATTCTTGAAAGTATTTTATTGACAAAATTACTTAGACTTATTGGCCTAAGGTCCCCATAAGATACTACCACCTCCTTCTTTGGTATGAGCACCAAATTGGTATGTGTAATGTACCTGGGTAGGTCTTGTCCACAGAAAAAAGCCTTTACCATATTAGTCATATCATTACCAACAATATCCCAGCAGCTCTGAAAAAACTTGCCTGAAAAACCATCTGACCCACTAGCACTCTCTCCATTTAGAGTAAAAAACCATCATTCTGACCTCATCTTCAGTAGGCATTCTCCCCATATCAGCATTTTATTCCTCATTTATTAGGGTAGGAATGTATTCCAGCATATCATAGTTTGTAGTCTCTTGATTCTCCATGAACTGCTCCCTAAAGGCATTTACTGCTTCTTCCCCAATATTTTGTGTAGTAGAGATTCTGTCCCCCCTGGTTGGTAAGAATATCGACAACTTGTAGCTTTCTCCTCTTCCTTTTTACATAAGCATGAAAGAACTTGGTATTTCTATCACCTTCTTTGAACCACTTCATTCCTGCCTTTTGCCTCCAAAACTCCTCCTCTATATGTCTATATTTTTTTAACTCAGCTTCTGCCTTATGAAGTAAGGCTTTGTTTTCTGTTGTTGGTGTAATCTCCATCTGTATTTCCATAACTTTAATGGTGTCTTCTAAAGTGGCAATTCTCTGAAATATATCCCCAAATGTTCTTTTACTCCACTGTGCTAAGACAGACTTAGTTCTCTTCATCTTACTATGAATCACTGTGAAAGGATTCCCATTAATCTCTTCTCCATTCCAGGTATCTTCCACAACCTTTTTAAATTCACTTTGCTTGGTCCAAAAGTTTAAAAACTTAAATGGTTTTGTCATTGTTTCTTGTAAGTTGTTACCAATCACATGTAGGGGGGCATGATCTGACCCTTGCCTTATCAGATGATGTACCTCACTGTTAGGTATTAAACTCATCAGTTTATTGTTGCCAAATACCCTATCAAGTCTTTTGAAAATACTCTCTTCCTCTATTCTACCATTCCACCATGTGTATAAACTGTCCTTGAATTTGATTTCATTTAATGCACAAGCATTTGTACATTGCACAAAATCTGCTATTTCCATCTGTGTCACAAGTAAGCCTCCGAACTTCTCATCTCCATCCATGATTGTATTAAAATCTCCTCTAACCAGCCATGGTATGGTAGAGTTTTCTGCTATCTCTTCCAGTTGCTCCCATAATTCCAATCTATCCAGAGCAGAACACCTAGCATAAACTACTGTGATTCTGAAATAATCATCTGGTCCTCTTCTTTTGAATCTGATTGTAACTTGTTGCACAGAGTCTACTACATCTTGTTCCTCCCAGTCTTTCTCCCAAAAGATCCATATTTTGGCTGCACAATTTACCTTTGCATTTGGCATGCCCAGTCTTCTTTTGTATGTTTCTAATTTTGAAGGACTTTGAAATGGCTCAAATAGAGCAATATATGAGTAATGATATCTGTGATGTAATCCAATAAGTCTGTCGAAGGCCCTTTGAGTTCTGACAGACCTAATGTTCCAGAAAAGAACTTTGCTAATCATTAAATATTAGTTAAGGTGGACCCTTTTTTACTCCTTGTGTTTATCTGTGAAAGGGTTTGAGATGTGTTACCTCCTTTTTTGCTCTTCCCCTTTAGATGGTTGATCTGCCTAGGTGAAAGATCACCTTCTCTACCTATGTCATCAATGTTTCTGTCCATATTCTCATCTTCCTCTCTTTCTTGTAACTCTATTCTTTCCTGCTTAGATAGTTTATATATCTTTGGAGGTGGTATTGTGACATGTTGGCTTTGTGAATTCTTTTCCTCTCCTATATGATTATCCCCAACATGTAGATGCTCTCCAGTGTCAGCTTCTTCTCCTATTCCCTTCTCGGTTTACCCATCTGCCTCATTTTCTTTATCATTCCTCCCTTCCACCGACTGCTCTGATTTATCAGGTATATTGACCACATCTTTGATTGCACTTTGAGCATCATCTTTCTCCATAACAGAGTTTTGTGTATTGTTCACCTTTTTTTTTTTGTTCCTTTTCTCATATTGTGTTGTATCTTATACTTGTTCCTCTACTCGGGTCCCCTTTTCTTCATCTTTTCTGTCATTGTCCCTTTCTTTATGTGATTCTTCCATATGCTCACCTTTCAATGCCCCAAACTTGTTTGTAGTAGTTACCTCATTAATCCTAGTTTGTTTAGGTTTAGGATACCAGACTTTCTCAGCTCCTCCTTTTGTCATCTGCCTACCCCTCCCATAACCTTTCTTCCTCTTTTGTTCTTGGAAGTCATTGTCAGTCGGGTTCTCTTGTTCCTTCTGTGTAAACGTATCCAATCTCTGAGTCCCCTTCTCTTTTTCCTTCATTTTGGTCTCCTGATTCTCCCCCTCTTCTCGTTGGTATAGTCCTGGATGAATTACAAAACATTCCTGCTCATTGTGCCCCTGTAACTTGCAAGACTTACAATATTTGGGTACATAATCGTACTTAATTGTAATCCACTTCTCCCTTATCTCCCCAGCCTTTGTCTTCATTCCCAAATTGATTCTTTTAGGAAAACTCTCTAAAAGAACTACCTCCACCTTCACCCTAAACAACTAGGCCTGGTCCTATTTTGTGTTGCTAAGTCCACCTGTAAAGGCTTTTCGACTGCCGCTGCAAGTGAAAAAATAGACTATTTCCCAAAGAAATTTGGTGGTAATGATGGAAACGATATCCAAGCAATTGCTATTGACGTCTCTTCAACTGGATCAAATAGCGGATCCCACTTCAAGGTTCTAATTGGATAGGACCAATGTTTGTGTGTGATGTAGAATTGAGGCTTGGATAACAGATTTACATAATCTTCTAACAACGTGGCCCTAATGAGGATATATATATTTCTTAACAAACCTATATTGACCTCTCCTTTTAGTTTACACTGTTTTGGAATCAATCTCCTTAGTTCATGTATCTCCGGCCATCCATAAGAGAATTTTCCTATAACTGTGTATTGTAGATATTCATTGATTATAATCTGATTTACTTCTTCTTCATCCCAGATAATACGAGGCTCCCCATGCATGTAGGAAATTTGTTTCAGAGGGACAGGTTTGCAAGAAGGGTGTGCTGGTTTGATGGTGTTGGAATACGTTGGTTTGTCTATTGATTTCATGCTGATGATTGGTCCATATGTTTTGGTAATTGATTTGGTGAAAGTGAACGTTTTTTAATTATCAAAATGTTAGACTGCATGTTTATTGTAATACTGATTTTCTTGGTGTCATTCAGAATTGGTTTTCTTGGTACTACTGATGGTGAACATGTTGATTACCTAAATATGGTGTATATGGTGTAAACACCATATTTAAAATTACGTTTTAGCTATTATGAGTCGTTTAGTTATTTAATTAATGGTGTAATATATGTTGTTAATCACCAAATTCGTGTTAATATTTTTTTTATTAATTCTTTAGTTTTTTTTTTATGGATTTTTGATAATCGGAATACAAAAATATTTAGTGATAATATATGTTTTGGTAATTGATTTGGTGAAAGTGAACGTTTTTTTAATTATCAAAATGTTGGACTGCCTGTTTGTTGTAGTACTGATTTTCTTAGTGTCATTCGGAATTGGTTTTCTTGGTACTACTGATGGTGAACATGTTGATTACATTTTGGTACATAAATATGGTGTATATGGTGTAAACACCATATTTAAAATTGTGTTTTAGCTATTATGAGTCGTTTAGTTATTTAATTAATGGTGTAATATATGGTGTTGTTATTCATCAAATCCGTGTTCATATTTTTTTTTATTAATTCTTTAGTTTTTTTTTATGGGTTTTGATAATCGGAATACAAAAATATTAAGTGATCATATGTTTTGGTAATTGATTTGGTGAAAGTGAACGTTTTATAATTATCAAAATATTGGACTGCATGTTTGTTGTAATACTGATTTTCTTGGTGTCATTCGGAATTGGTTTTCTTGGTACTACTGATGGTGAACATGTTGATTACCTGTTGGTACATATATATGGTGTAGATGGTGTAAACACCATATTTAAGTTAAAAATTATATTTTGAGCAAAAAGCATGCTTAAAAACATAATATAAATTTGAATACATTAAACTTCCCATTCAATTTGACAATATTCATTATGAATAAGTTTTGGTATGAAACATGTAGATACGTTGATTACGATATTGAAGGAGTGATATATGATGTAAACACCAAATATGAAGGGTTAATTACCACTATTGCTTCGCAATTAGGTGTGGACACAACAATATTTCATTTAGAGCCGAAATATGTCGTGACTGGTCCATCACCACCAATGAAGATTCATAACAATATGGGAGTACAAGTTTATTTAGATAAAAAATGCAATTCTAATTTCTTTTCAAAGTACCCATTATGTGTAACATGTGTGGATAGAGCTATGAAAGCCATTGATTACCAAATTGGTGTATCATATACACTACGTTTGGTTGGGGAAGACCCAATTTTGGATGAGTGTATTGAAGGAGATGAAGGAACTGAGATAATCTCTAATCCTCAACACGATTTGGTGACAGTAGATCAAGTTTATCTCAACAAGCAAATTATAACAAAAGTTATGAAAAGATATGCATTTTTAAGGGAGTTATGTTTCATAGCTAAAAGGTCAGGTACTACTTGGTAAGAAACATGTTTTTGTATATTAAATAAATATGCAATGTTATTTCAAAATCTTATTAACATGCCTATTTTGGTTGTATTTTTGACAGTTATTATCTAAAATGTCCTACTGCTAATTGTACATGGAATTTTAAATCCTCGCGGTTAAATAAGTCTGATTTGTTCAAAGTGAGGAAATTTTGTGAGACGCATACGTGCCCATTAAAGGACTGGGTTCATACAAAGCGACAATCTACTAGTGGAGTGCTTAGTTCAATGTTAGTTGATAAGTTTGTTGACGCAAAAATAATTCACACACCAACTGACATACGGGCGGACATGCTAAGAACACATGGAATTTCATTCACATACATGCAAGTATGGAGAGGGAAAGCAAAGGCAATCAAGACATTGAGAGGTGACCCTGCAGAATCATATGGAAAAATACCAATGTATTTATATATATTGGAAACAACACATCCAAAGACAATTGTGAATTATTAAAAAAAATGATGAAAATCATTGTGTAATTTAACAAAACAATCCACATACCTCCTGGATCCAATGTGCTAGCTATTAACATTGTTCCTTCATAAGTGAAAATTATTGCAAATTGTACATGTATCACTCTTGGTTAACTAAATTTACCATTTTTAAATTGCAAAACTGGTTGACTGCAAAATTGGTGTAATTCTGTGTTTTGTTGGTGTCATTTAGTAATGGTTATTTTATATAAAATGATAGTGTATAAAAAGATCATATTTTGGTATATAGTGAGTTAAGCATTTTCATGCATAGTTATATATATTTGTAATTTGTACATGTATCATCTTTATCTATAACTTATGATGTATAATCTTATTTGATTGTAGGACATATCTTGCCACTTGCATACAGCATTGTTGATTCAGAAAATGACAATTCATGGTTGTGGTTCTTTCAAAACTGCATTTGGTGATAGAGATGATATGTGTTTTGTTTCTGATAGAAATAAGAGTATATGGAATGCTACTGCGTCAGTTTATCCCGAATTTCGACATTATGCTTGTATTTATCATCTGTGGACAAATTTACTAAGAAAAACACACACAGATACTGAAGAAGTGAGAGAATTATTCTTCAGTCTAGCAAAAGCATACACTGTGCAAGAGTTTGATGAACTGATGACACGAATGGATTAGATTAATCTACAATATCGTGCATATATAGAGAAAGCAAATTATCAAAAATGAACACGTTGTCATTCACCAGTAAAGAGGACTTGGACTTTAACGAGTAACATTGCAAAATCAATCAATAATGCAATTCTTGTTGGAAGAAGGTTGCCAGTGGTGTCTTTGTTGGAATTTATGCACAAAACAATTGAAGCTTGGAACGAGAAACAAAATGAAGAAGGAAGAAAAACTACAACAACCTTAACCAATAAGTACAATGAAATGTTGGAGGACAACAATAAAATGTTGCATCGCATGATTGTAAGTATTAACATGTCTTTAAGATAGTACTGTATGTTGAATTTTTATATTGTTAAATTGGTTTTATTCCAAATGAAGGTTCACGCATCAACTGAATTTCTTCATACAGACGGTGCAAAAAGGTTTGCAGTCTGTCTAAATACTAGAATGTGCAGTTGCGAGTGATTTTAACGTGATGAGATTGCTTGTAGTCATGGTATTGCAGCTATCAGATACAAAAACAAACATTGCGAAGATTATTGTTCACCCTATTATAGTAATAAGAATTTTCAAGATACTTATGCAATTCCAATAGAATCATTACCTTGCGAAAGTACTTGGAATATTCCATCGCATATTTTGGAGGAGGTACTGCTACCACCAATTACAAGAACCATTTTTCGGGGGTGCGAAATTCATCAGTGTGGAATTGTTTAATTAAATTTTATTTGACCTTTTGATAGTGTAGTAGATGAGAAATTCATGACATTTGTGGTAGGTGGTAGTGTGATAGTTATAATTTTCTTTTTTCATGGTAAAATATAATAATACTTATTGTAATATTCTTTTGATAATTGTTTTAATCTGAATATTTCTTTAATATTATTTGTAATATATTCTACATATAACATATCTTGGGTTCTTTGGTACATATATGAATTTTCCTCCATTAATTGTTCTAATAGTTTTATATTTTCCATAGATTCTGCCCAATATTGTAAATATTTGTAGTTCATTTTAATCTGAATTTATTTCTAAATCATACCATTCTATTCTTTCGAGGTCTAAATCAAGTAGGTCTATTTCATACCATTCTTGGTTTAATATATCTTCTGGTTCGTTATCATTAAATATTTTTTCCCATATTATTCATCTTAATTCAATTATTTCTATACTTTTAAGTATATATAACATTAAAATTTCATAGTTTTTTATCATTTCATCATGCATGTATGTAGTCATGTTCGTTGTTATGCAGGTTTTTTAATCTCAATTATTCCTTCCTATCATATTCATAATCGATTAAATTCATATTATATTATTATGAACTAGATTATTTGTTTATCATGTTTTCCTGTCAATACTAGCATCGTACTTTAGCGGATACTTCCTTCTTATCAGCGCCTCAACTTTGTTTACTACCCTAAATGGCTTTCTTAGCCTACCGGTTTCAACATTAGGATGGAATAGTATGGAAGTTTTCTCCATGTTTTCAGTGTGCTAATAAACTAGAAATCATGATTCAAATAATTCTAATGCATAATAACTAGCATAAATTTATTCAATCATATATATGATATTCAGGAATATATGAAATTAGTTTCGTATATTTTTTGAACAATATACCTTTGCCTCTTGCTTATTCATGCTATCTGAAATATCTGGTTTGATTTCAAATTGTTGCTCCATTATCTTTTAGAATATTAGTTTTTAGTTGAGAGAGTTTTTGAAAGGAATTTTTATATATTAGGCATTGCCTGCCTTTTATGTTACATATACCTTCCTTTATATAGAAAGGAATTAGTGCATACTAATGCACGTACTACATACTTACTTTACAATCATCCCTACCCACTACTTTTACACTTGTCTACTCAATAATACACACTACCTACCATCCTTTACACTTGTCAACACTACTTTAATAATGCACATGTTGACTAATTTACTCTGCTAACTTGTACCTAATAATAATAATGTGACACTTATCTATTTTATGACACACCTACTTATCTACTTTATGGCACACCATACCTACTTTACATCTTTCAACTCTTCCTACTTTACACATGTCTACTACTATTTCTAATAAGTTAAATAACTTTATGACTTTTACATCCTTGTAATAATTTTTAATACGTAGATGACTTTAGCTTTCCTGACTTCTTATCTTGTCCATCATCCTTTGTCTCTTTTTGTCTTTCATTGTTATCTTTGTTTCTATCTTCATTATCATTTCAAGTCTACATCTGCAATTATGTTATCTTCTCTGTTGCACTTTGAACAAATATGATCAGGGTAATTATGTCCAATTATCTTGCAATATCTGGTTAATAACTCTATTGAAATAAATCCTGTTTTTAGTGCTCTTGTCGTTGGTCGTTCTTTTGATTTTAATAATGATAAAATCTATCGATGGACATCATCCATAGCTGCTCTTCGTACTTCTCTTGAATTTGAATATATCATTAATTGATCTCTCGAGTAATAACTTCATATAGCATTTCCGTTTAAATAATTGCTTGCTAATTCTTGTATAATAGTTGATATATCAATTATTCTTTTGTTGGCATAAAAACTTGGTATCTCTATTTTGGCACATCTCTTCCTGTTGTCCGATGTCCTCGGGTATAATCATATCTTTAGTTAGTCCTATCTTGATGACCTGTATTGGAGGTTTTATTTCCTCGTATAATATCTCTGATGGTGCTGTATAGAATTTTATATAAAATAAATTTCCTTTTGTAACTCTTTTGTATGTGACGAATGCTTTGTATAGTTCTGGTATTCCACTAACTTCTTCTCCGTCATATGTGTATACGGTATTTAACAATCCCTAGTTATAACATGTTCTTACTAAATTAGCGTTAGTTTTTGGCCGTACAATTAACTTGTTATAGCCTTGTAATTTTTGTGTCAAATAATCCTGGTTTGGTTCTTTTGTAGTTGATCTGGGTTGAGGTTTAAATAAGTTTGAATTTTGTATATATTTTTTATATAGGTTCGTGTGATGTAGTTATATGTCTTTTTCTCATTTTGGTTTTATAAGCTATCTGCGTATGTAGATGTTTGTGGTTCTATGGACATATGTCTAGGTGTCCTTTGGTTAAATGGTTTTTCGAATAGTTGGTTTAAGTTCGCATTTTTATGTTTTTTATCGCTAACTTGCTTGCTTGTACCTGCAGTTGTATTTAAACAAACATTATGGATTTTAAGGTGTTTCCCAACGTCGCCTTTTATCTCTGGATTTTAAGAGTCTTCCGATCAACTTAGCTCCGCATTTTTATAGTCATGCTGCTGACTTGTACTAGCTTTAGACTTCAGATTATCATCATTAGTCTTTAGCCTTTGTATCTCATTGTCCATACTATCCACTTTTATGCAAAGTGTAGTAATGGCTTAAAGTATCTCTTCCATTGTATTTTCTTTGTCAGTTTGAGTAGTTTTGTCTTGATAAGTTATCTGCAATAACATTCTTGTCAGTTTTTATTACTTCAATTGTAAATGTAAAATTTAATATATTTAATATCAATCTTCATATTTCTTTTGTAGTTACCGAATCATGTATCTTTCTCGTTAACCACCATTTTACTTGTGTGTTATCTGTCCTTATAATAAATTTGTTATATACAATATATGGTTCAAATGATAGTAAACATTTATTTCCCATTTTATTTTCGTATTAGTAAATGTTCCTGAGTAATATCTACAATCATGTTCTATTTTTTCTTCATCATATTTATATTTTAAGACTCCTCCATAACTTTTTTCACTGGCGTCTGATTCTACTATATAAGTATTTTTTTTGTTTTCATCCGAAAAATATAGTTTACGTAGATTCTTACATAATAGTTTTACTTTTTTTATTTCCGTTTGGTTTTTTTTATAAAATTGGTATTCTATGTCTTTCTTTAATTTTTGTTGTAATGGTTTTAGATTCTCTGCTAATTTTGGTATGTATTCTCTTACTTGGTTTACTAGTCCTAAAAATGATTGTAATTTCTTTTTTGTATCTAGTTGTTCATTTGAGTTAATAATTTTTTGTACTATGTGTGTTTGCATTTTTATTCCATTTTTATCTATTTGTATTCCTAAAAATTCTATTTGCTTTTTCATTATGTGTGCTTTCTTTTTACTTAGACTTATGCCTGAATATTCTATAATATGTATAAATTTTTTGAATAATCTTATATGTTCATCTTGTGTTTTGGAATATAGTAATATAGCATCAATATATACTACACAATTTTCTAGTCGTTTAAAATAGTTATCCATAAAGTGTTGATATCTACCTGGTGTATTTTTATATCCAAATGGTAATATATTCCATTCATAAAATTCCTGTGGTACTGTAAATGTTGTAGGTTTTTTAGATTCTTCTTCTAATTTTAAGTGGTAAAATCATGATTTGCAGTCAAATTTACTAAAGTAATTATATCCTTGTATTTGTCTTATTTTTAATATTTTATTTGGTATTGGGTAATTATATGTTTTAGTTTTTG
>JAJOOH010019816.1:0-16908 GCA_029582605.1 Solanum gracilifrons | reverse complement strand
ATTGATTAGCTACTAATACTAGTCTTACAACTTATTTTATTGTAGATTAGTAATCTGAAGAGAAGGAGCTTAAGTCATACTTTTTGAATTGTATAGCAAGGTATGTAAGGCTATTCGATTTCCTATTTCTTTGGCATAAATCCAACACTTGCATTACAAAAAGTAAACTTTCTAAGTGCCCTTGGTAGTGACTGATCCATAGGTGCAGTTCCTACTCCCTAGAGCATTAAAGTGAGTACTCTAATATGAGTTTGTTACTAAATGTACGCGCTTACTCTACCAAGTATTAGCATGCAAGGTTTAAACTTGTTTCACCGTCAAAGTACCCTTGGAACGTATTTCCCTTACATAAATCAAAATGATCCTAGATTACACATGATACATATGTTTGTATGTTGGATATACAATCTGCCCATATCATGCCAACTAGCTTCAATTATCTATATATATATATATATATATGTCATATTGTCACATGTTCATATGTTCCCTTTATTGGTTATTACTCCCATTGTGTTAGACTATAATGTTACCTCATGAGATCCCTACTTGCTCTGTTGTACATTTTATATGTACTTACTTGGAATATGTATCCGTCCTTAAGTTGACTCTGCCCACATTCTCTCTTGGTTCCACTTTCATGTATACCTTGTATTTGATATTAGTTAGTGAGTATTCGGCTATCATATAGAGTTCAAATCTCTTGGCTGAATGTTAAATGTCTTCACTTGATATGTGCTTCAATTTTAGATGTCCTAATGCTTAACTGAGTCATATGCTCCTAAGTATTACATGTGCATGTCACATTTGCTTCCCATATCATTGTTATTATCGTAAGTCCATATTCATATGTCTTCTACTACTGGTCCATAGTTTCAAATCTCAACAATGATTATGACCACCAAAACAACAATCTCAAAAGAGATAATGATCATCAAAAGAATAATCTCTAAAGAGTTATGATTATCCAAAAAACAATCTCGAAAGAGTTATGAACATCAAAACAACAATCTCAAAGATAAAGAATTTAAGTGAAGCTATCTGTATAATTATGGGTGGCAGCCCAGGGGCAAATGCCTAGCATGGGTCGATCCCAATTGGTATAGAAGGGTGGCAGCTTAGGGGAGAAAGCCTAGCATAGGCCGATCCCAATTGGTATAAGAGGGTGGCAGCTCAGGGGCGAAAGCCTATCATGGGCCGATTCCAATTTGTGGAATTATGAGGACAACATCTCGTTAAATGCCTATCATGGGTCATCCTCTTCTACCGCTGATCAGCTGGTCATTTGTATCATATGTCTTATAAATATTATAATGCAAAGAAAAGTAAAGAAAAGAATGTAACATACACGATTCCACAAGTATAAGCAAAGGTGGTCTCTAATCCTTATTTATTGTTATTTGGTTTCACTTGAGCTCTCATTTTACATATGGTTGTATTATGCTTTACATACTCAGTACATTCTTTCGTACTGACATCCCTTATTGGGGATGCTGCATTTCATGCTGCAGGTACAGATACTCAACTAGTAGATCTCCTCAATAGAAGTACATGATACTCAACTGTTGTTGGTGAGCTCCAGGTTGATTCGGGGATTTGCCGAGTCTTTACTATGCGTATTTCATAGTGGTACAGTCATGGATTCCAGTAGAGGCTTTGTAGACATTGCAAAGCTATTATTTGTATTCATAGTTTCACTTGTCACATGTATCGGTTCAGCTAGTCAATATGTGTTGTATATGAAGCTTCTCATCAGTAAATCTATCTGCATAGTAGTTTACATTCTAATCACAGGTCATTTGTAAATTATGTGTTTATATGGTACTTGTCCGCCTTATCTAGGGTTGGGGTGTGACAAATTGAAAACGCATTTCTAATTCATTTCGTAACAACACAAATATAAAACTGAGAACAAATATATGATCTGCATTCTTCTTCTTTTTTGGTAAAACTTAAAAGATCTTCATTCATAATTTTTTTCCCCTAAAAGTTTTTCAAGAAAATCAATAAATGCAAAATGATACAGAGATTGTGGAAAAGAATGAAAAATCTATCTATATGACTACACAGCGGGTGGAAGTTACACTACTTTTGAATTGGCAGTTTTGTTTTTTAAAATTATTGACTGTTTTTTTGTGATTTAAAATTTAAAGGCTCTTAAAATTTTATTTATTTGTTGCTTATAATTTTTGAAAAAGAAGCCAACGTGTGACAAATTCGGTTTCTTTTAATTGTGAAGTTTCATTGTTTTTTTTATTAAAAAGTATTTCAAAAGTATTTAAAACTGCATATTTCGAAAGTATTTAAAAGCTGCAAATTTACATTTTAATTGTGATTTAAAAATTATTTTTAGGAAATATATAAAGAAACATGATAATATTTAGTTAGTTATTCACAATTATAGTCACAAATACATGGGATAAAACTACATATTCTAATTGTAATTCTAATTACAAAAAAAATAAGTAAATTTTTTTTTTAACATTATTCACGTGTAGAATAAGTTGTTTTTTAAACTTACCAACTAATGCATATTTAAAGTATTTTAAAATTTTGAAATTTTAATTTTTAATACAAAAAAATGGAGAAATTTTGTAGTGTGCTGACATGTGGCACTTTTTACTTCTCCTTTTATATATAGATAGATTCTAATTATAAAAAATAATAAGTAAAAAAAAAAATTAAACATTATTCACGTGTAGAATAATTTATTTTTTAAAATTACCAACTAATGCATATTTAAAGTATTTTAAAATTTTAATTTTTAATACAAAAGAATGGAGAAATTTTGTAGTGCTGACATGTGGCACTTTTAACTTTTCCTTTTATATATAGATAGATTTGTAATAGTTAACAAATATTACTTAACCATATATTGACATATCAATATTTAGTTTTAGTTCCAAAATCCCAATAATGCAAACATATGTATTGACATACAAGTTAACGTTCAATTTTATTTCCTAACTCTAAGCAAAACAATAGTTTAAAAATAATAGTAGCAAATATTGTTTAAAGATATTGACAAATAAAAAATAATTTTAATTGTATATCTTGTTTGAAACTTTGAATGATTTTTTTCTTTTAACACATCAATTTGAAAACTTTCTCGGATCTTTTCCTTGTAAACTCAACCTCGATAAGATATATACATAATATGTTAAGAAGAAATTAAAAGTGAAACTTGTAAATTTATAGCTCAAAAGCTTCTTAATAACAATAATTGAAGTTCTAGGAAGAAGAAGGGGAAAAAGGAGAAAATAGAAAAATGATAAAAAGAAAAGAAAATACGATTGATAAAAGAAAATGTTATGAATAAAATTTTATCAATTGTTTTTTGGTTACTCAGCCCCATGCCAAGCAGGCATAACAGGGGCTATTAATTGCTCTTCTAATTAGTTCATGGGACTGAAAGTTTTTAAAAATAAGGTGACAAGTAGAGAAGGGTTACTATGTATAGTACCCTCTCTCTCATTTTATGTGGCGCTCTTTCCTTTTACGTCCGTCTCAAAAAATTTATTACTTTACAATAATTAGAAATTTAACTTTAAAATTCTTATTTTATCCTTAATAAAACGATTTACAACTGCACAAATATTTAAGGATTGCTTTAGACCATAAATTTCAAAAGTTGTCTTTTTTATCTTAAAATTCGTGCCAAGTTAAATGGTGTCACATAAAATGAGACAGAGGAAGTATATCTTTTCATTTTGATACACTAGGTAGTATGTAAAAGAGATGAACATTTGGGCCCAAAAATATGTGGCCCAATTTTCTACTCGGATAGGTGTTAAGCGGGCCCTTAACGGACGGGACCATATCGTTTTAATAGGGGAAAATTTCGCAAATAGCCACTATAATAAACTTAATTATGCTCCATAGCTATAATTTGCATACTTACAGGTTGTACCTGTAGTTTAAGTTGCCTTTTTTGTATTATTCACGGGTTTGTATAATTCGCAAGTTTGTATAATTCGTGGGTGAGTTTGTATAATTCACGGGTACATTTGTATAATTCAGTTATTTTTGTATAAACTCAAAATAACGAATTTATACAATTACAAACATCTGAAGTGTAAACAGTTATACAAATTATATTGTACAAAATTACATTATACAAAAGTTATACAAATTTTGAATTATACAAATGTGCGAATTATACAAAACTAAAAAGCTGAGTTGCGTAATTATAGCTAAAAGTAGGTCACGGATTGCAATTAAGGCAAACTATAGCAGTGTTGACTAATTACTAGTATATGTATGCTTATATGCATAATTTTCCCTTTCAATATTAAACTTTATTTTTGCATATATATATATATATATCAAAAAAGGGAAAATTGCGCGGATAAGCAAACATACACTAGTTAATTAGCTAACATAGCTATAGTTTGAATTAATTACCACTCCCAGCCTCTTTTTAGCTATAATTACGTGTGCCTTTCTCCTATCTTCCTCTCTCTCGCCTCTCGCCTCTCTCGTCTTTGATACATATACAAATACATATAATTATATGACAGATATACAAATACAATTCGTTTCTTTCCACTCTCTGCCCTCTCTCGCTCACCTTTCTCCTCCCTCTCCCAATATCGTTCGCCTCTCTCCTCCATCTCGCAATCTCGCTCACCCCTGTTCTCCCTCTCCCAACCTCGCTTGCCAGATATACAAATACATATGTATGCCAGTTACATATATACAATTATCTGACATATATACATATACAATTCGACAGATATACATATATAATTCACCTCTCTCCACTCTCTGTCTTCTCTCGTTCGCCTCTCTGCTCCCTCTTCCAATCTCGCTCGTCTCTCTCCTCCCTCTAACATGTAGCTATAACTATGAAGCCTAATTAAGTTATTTTTAGTGGTTATTAAGAAATTTCCCCAACAAAAATTTTGTAAAAATAGTTTAAAATGGAGAATGACGTGTCAAAATAGAATTGGTGTGTGATATATACAAGTTCTTTCAAATCGATGTTGAGGTTGAAAGGTTGTATTGATTCCACTTCAAATTGGTTCAGAGGATGCAAGGACAAGATCTCCACAAATTTAAAGTGACTTTTTGAAAATAAGATTTAAGTTCAGAAAGTCAATTATTTATTATGTAGATAAAGTACTGTGAATTGTATTATTTTGAGCAAGGAAGTAGCTTTTAACATATATAATGGACTGGATAACAGAAAATTCAATATTAGATACTACAAAATCATGCAAGTGATGGTGGCATATATCAATTGTTATAGTGGCCTGTGGGAGAAGAGGCTATATAGATCAAATGAAGACAAAAAGATATTGCTGTCCTTTTTGGTGAAAACCTAATTTCCATTTTTGACACTAAAGATATTATACAAATATATTTTTGGTAAACTAGCTTATAGTATCCAAATCTCTACCACTTCTCCAACAACCTATTAGTCCCTTTAGTAGAACACACACATGGACATATACACACTGAAAGGCAAAGTTAAATACAAGTAATAATATCGTGATCTATCCAACAAGAAAATAAACAATTAGCGATAGGCAAAATTTCATATCTAAAATTGTGACAATTTCATGCTAATAATCCCATATTAGTTATGAATTAGTGATAGATTATAAGAAAATTCAATTATCTAAGAATTATTTATTGATGAACTAAACGGAATCACCGATTAGTTCTGTTACTAATTTCATATTTTCTAGTAGTGCTTCTAACATCAATTCTGATTGATTAGCTTCTTCCTTCGCGCAATCCTTAGTTAAACACATATAGCATTTGATATACATATATTTTTCTTCTTGAGTTTTATTTTTATACACTGATAATATATAAATTTTTTATATAAAAATTTTATATCATCAAATTGGCCTATAATAATTGATAAATATTCTTAGTAAGCTTGATATTATAATAACATGGAAAGTAGTGTAGTGACCTTATTATAGCCAGTTATACTAATCAGTTGATACTATAAAATATTATTTACATTTATCAACATGCATATATAACTTATATCCTTTTCTTCAATTTGAAGAGACCTTTACAGCTTTCATGATACTCCCCAGTTTCAATTTTGTTTGTTTTAAACCTTATTTATTTATATTTACTGGAAATCTGAATCTTAAGTAGTTAGATTGAACTCATTAATCAAGTGTGTTTGTTTTTAAAATATTCTTTTATATTTTTTTAACAATGGTTGTAATTAAAGCCAAAATGTTTTTGTAGATTACTTATTATATATGTTGTCAATTTTAATATTTAATATAACAATATAAGATGGGTTAATTATTGATGGGTATCAAAATTTGTGGGAACTATATTTTTCTTATAAAATTTGAAGAGTGATTTTCAAAACTTGTTCACTTATATGATACTTGTTTATATAGAATATAGTATATTCGAATGGTATTGTGTTCAATAAGATTATCAGAAGAATAAGTAAAAAAGAAAGTCAAAATGTATTAAATAAGTATCTGAGATTAGGGGTGTACATGACCGAGTTGGTTCAGATTTTTCAAATATCAAATCAAACTATTTGTGTAAAAAATTTAAATTTATAAACCAAACCAAACTAATAAAATTCGGATTTTTTCGGGTTTTTCAACCTCGGGTTGGTTCGGGTTTTTCAAATACCAAACAAATCATTGTGTCGAATTTTTAAATTTATAAATCAAACCAAACTAATAAACCTCGGATTTTTTCAGATTTTTGGATTTTTTCGGTAAAGTTTATATACAAACATATAATTAACTTGTGCTCCAAATATTTCTTTAGTCCAAAATGTAATTATCTAAGGTGTTTCTTAAAAAAATAACACAAAATATAAGATGAGTATTGATGAAACAAAAATATTCAATAAAAAATAATAATGAAATCAGATAAAATAAATATTGCAAATTCATAATGAAAATGATCATAATTTAAAAGTACTAAATCATGCTAAAATAAGTTTAATAAGTATTAGTTGCATTACTAATATTTAAGGAAAATTAAAATTAGGTTATGTATTTTAATTGTCTAAACCAATGTAAAACTAAAGAACAAATATTCAATATTATTGTCATTCATAGTGTTGAATTGATTTTCTTTTTGCATTAGTATTAATTTGATTTTGATTTAAGTTTTATTATAATTATCAACATCTATGAACTATAATCTTTATTGGACCATTCCGAATTCTAAGTTTTAAACTTGAAATAATATATTAAAAGATAAAAACTATGAAATAGTATAAGAAATATTTTAAAATCATATCAAAGTAAATATTTTTATGTATAAAATAAAATTTTAAAATTACATATATAATGTGGGTTGGTTTGGTCTCGGGTTGGATTTTTTTAGTTAAAACCAAACCAACCCAAATATAGTCGGGTTTTTTTCCCAATACCAAACCAAGTTAAACCAAACCACTAATCGGGTTTTTTTTCCGGTTTGACTCGATTTGCGGTTTGGTTCAGTTTTGTACACCCCTATCTGAGATATAGTCCTTAAGGAATTTAATTTTCTCATTGTATATGAGGTTGTGAATTATTTCATCCCAAGATAAAATAGATATACTTGTTAAAAAAGTAGCGATACCTCAAACTTCAGTAACTTTAGTGAACCAAAAGTCAGCAACGATATCACACAAAGATTTGACTAATTTATTTGTAAGTAAATATATGCAGAAGAAGAAGAAAATTTGATGCTTGAAAAGTGAGATAATCCTCTCTATTTATAGCCAACAATATGGTTGAATAGATGTAAATTCACTTGTTCAAAACAAAACAAGCATGGTATCTCTTGGGAAAGGAAATGTTTGTTCAGAACGAACAAGTCCTTACAAAAAATATTCCGTGAATTAATTAATTAATTAATATATAATTCTGCAAATTAATTTTAGGAAAAAAGAAATTCAATCACATCATTTGTCGAAGCCAAAACTGAGCAACAACAACAACACAAGGGGCACTCTCTTCTTAACCATATTTAAGAGTTAAAGGAAGTCATGTTTCTTAATATAAAAACAATATTGTTCCTTTATTCTACCAACGAAGGAGAAATGACTTTTCATTTTCCAAATTTAACCCGTACAAACTCTTAACCACAAACTTTTACTCTTGTGCGCGCGCTCTCTATTTAGTGGGAAATGATTCCACCAAGCACATTCTAGTCATCGGCCGGTCCAATACATTTTGCACTAAGCCTTTCTGGCTTCTACCAATTAGCTCATTTTTGTATTGTTATACTACTAAGGTGCTCTCCATCCACTCAAAACATAATTAAATTGTTTTTCTTTTCTCCCAAATCTTGGTTATTTATAAGCTTATATTTCATTCTTTTTAATTGGCACGACACTTTTCGCTTCTCCATAATAAATTTGAAATTAAATTAGACTAACTTGATGTGACACTTTTCGCTTCTCTAAAGTAAATTTGAAGCTAAATTAAACTAACTTAACTTAATATATTATGCCAATATATATAATGAAATTACATATATATTATAGATCAAAGTTTACATAGTTTAGATCTGAGAAAATAAAAACGTATCATATTGAGGTATAGTTCATTATTGTTTGGTTGTTGTATGCATTTATGTTCCATTTCATCAATCAAAATGTTGCAGATTGTGTAGCTCCTACTGAAATATTTCCAATTATCTCTGGTGGTCCTAATATGTTACATCTCAGTCCACATCCTAAAGTAATTAGGAGAGGTCAAGTTGAAGCAAATCTAAGGCAATAGTTTCTTAAATTATCACATATTGTGGAATCATGATTATCTATTCTAGTCTTTTTTGCATATATATATATATATACCTTTCAACCATGGATTATTTTTCAACAAATTGATTATAATTTAGACCACTTGATCAATTTAATGTTTATCTTTTCTTTGACATTTTATAGTACTATTGCATCTTTCCATCACCAACGACCCATATTCTTCACGAGTATCATAATCATAATCATTAAGACGATTGAACTTTTTATCACATGAACACGAGAATATAACAAACATCAACATCACCTTTTAAAATGAACTTCTCGGACCTAACTCAATATAAAAAATTATCACGAAATGAAAGTCATCTAAACATCATAAGGATACAACCATACTTTCCCTCAACCTATGTGAAATACTTAAGACATTCTTGGCATTCCTAGGACATAACATCTTAAGCGTGCATAATATAATATGGAGATCAAGTGAGACCGAACAAAAATCTAAATTTATTGATTCTGAATTCTAAAAAAGACAGATTACTAGGTGTTGAATATATATTTTTATGTATATTAAGTGGATCTTTATAACGTTAATACAAGGTTTTGACTTTTGGCCAAATCTATCATTATGAATTTTGCCGAATTCATAACTAGAACTTTAGCTCCGGTCCTAGCTAGGCCCAATATTGAGTAAACCAAGAATAATGAAGTATGCAAATGATTATCCAAAATCATATAAGAAGACATTCGGATCTATCACTTACCTAAAATCAGAAATATTTTTCAAAATCACTTACCTTTCAATCAAGAATTGGATTGACACTGTGAATATGGTACTGATAATAAGGTTGAGTGGTCATGATGGGGAAAACAGGCACATGAATAACTAACTCATCATTTTACCACATACATGTAAAGTACAACCAGTATATGCTGTAAAATACAGTACTATGATAGCAGAATTTTCGAAACACCGACAAATCTTGCGTATGAGTTAGTAATGCACGTGCCCTGCTTCTCCATCTCGATCAACACTCACCTAGCAAATTGCTTTGAAAGAAGAAGGGAAGAGAAAGTTTAATTTTCTTTCGAATTGAAATATGATGTATAATATTTGCTCAAGCTAAGGTCACATTTATAACCAAAGAAAAACAAAACTGTGGACTGATGTCCTGAAGGTTTTGTTTGGTGTAGGTGTAAGACAATGAGGTCGTTTGGTTGGGAAAAAGTTATTTATACAAGGGGTGTCCAAAAAAGTACTGCTAGTGAAATTCGAACACGTGAACACCTGACTATTTCAAGGCGTTTAAAATTATTGGGCTACAACACTTTGTTTTATCAAGGGTGTCCAGATATGTTATTTAATCACTCCGTGTATCATTTTACTTATATATACGGTATTATTTTTTGATAAAGAGTGTCCAATAACATAGCTACGCCAATGCCTAAGATAACTTATCCCACAATGTATATGAGATAATTTATTCCATCACTATGATATAAATGGTG
The DNA here is from genome assembly GCA_029582605.1 of Solanum gracilifrons. Lineage (NCBI taxonomy): Eukaryota > Viridiplantae > Streptophyta > Magnoliopsida > Solanales > Solanaceae > Solanum > Solanum gracilifrons. The sequence continues at coordinate 6,701 of JAJOOH010019816.1, read as the reverse complement.
GGATAAAGTATTCCAAACAAGACAGCAAAATTTTAGCTCAAAACTATGTATTTTTATCTATCACACCAAACGATGAGATAACTTAAAGAAGATTAGTTGAAAGTGGGACCTTTAAAGTTGTCTCGTGAAATAGAGGACCACTTAACTAGTCACTATGGCACATGTTGTACATTACTAAGCTCATCACTCTTCCACTATGAAAAATAGTAGGTATAGTTATGTTTTTAGCACCTGGAAAATGCACTCATTAATTAGCTACAACTACTATTGGAGTATTAGGTCCAAATGCACACGCAAATACACGTGATCGTATATATAATTTTGTGTAATAGTAGCTACACATTACATAATATTAGAATTTAGATGAGGTCTGTCTTTGCAATATATACTTAAATTTTTTACTTGATAAAAGGAATAGACAGACGGCTGAAATAGAAGTCTCAATCAACAGGAATACAATGTCCCACATACAAATTTTAGGCATTTTTCCTTCTTCCTTTCCCTTTTTCTCCCGGGGGAGGGGGGCGATTGGAAGAATTTGTAACACTACTTTAAAAAAATCTACGGATAGGGTTGGCACAAAAAATCGAGGGAAAAATTACCTTGTCTGTCAGTTCTGGTTTTTTTTTTCTAAAAAAATTAAATGAAAACCGATAGACATCCATCAATTTTTTTTCGCATAAATTATATTTAAAAAAAAAAAAACCAACTCAATCCCTCGATTTATTATTTGTTTTACAAAAATTGACGGACATGGGACATGGTCAAGTTTTTAAGTGCATAATTGCAGTTGAAGAGTATAAATGAAAACGAAGGAAATATTTCATCAAATAATATATGCAGTCGAGTTGTACAATTGTCCAAAATCATAGAAAATACATAGTTTTGATTCCAAATAGCTACATTTTAAATATATATTTCTGAAAACCAACGCTCTCCAATGATTTTAAAAAAGAGACAAAATTGTTGGGAAAGGCAAGACACTAAAAGGAATGCCCGACAGGATAACATCGGAATAATACCCAAGTCTAATTTTTTACCAAGAGAAGACAAACCAAATCAAGCAATACGAAGAATGGACAACAAGTATATCAACCAAATAAAAATGACAAGATAAGAATAAGTCAATCACACAAGACACAACGATTTACGTGGAAAATCCTTCGATGTGAAGAGTAAAAAACCACAGGACCAAAAGCTCCACTATAAACACCAAGAGTTACAAAATTGTTCTCCAAAATTGGCCACAAAACAAGTGCCAAACAACTAGCAACAACAAAACAAGATTGCACAAAAACTAGAGAATTAAAGGAGAGATTTCACCCAAAATCGAGCTACTATTTACGCCCCAAAATCAGAAGCTACAGACCTCCAAATCCGATCTTTACCATTGAATTGCAAGAACCAGATACTTAGAACCCCCAGTTCAAATTTGAGCACGATCCAACGGTTAATGAAGCGGCAAACTCTGCCGAAACCAGACTGCCTGAACAGAAAATTTTCAGAAGTAAAAACGGGATTTTTCTCTCAATCTCTAAAATGAATCTCTCTTGATTTTTCTCTCTTGTGTTTCTGAAAATAAGACCAAATAAGCCTTATATATGCCACATAATATTGGGGTTATGGGTTAAAGTGGGCTGGTCCTAATAAGACTTTTATTTATCCACATAGGAAGGGAAAAAAAGATCCTAAACCCAACAATTCTCCCCCCATTACTGTGGAGGAGACCGCCATCCCGGCGATCATGCAACAATCCTCAAACTTCCCTCTTGGCAAAGCTTTAGTCATCATGTCGGAACCATTATCATTGGTATGGATCTTTTCAAGTTCAAGCAACTTAGAATCCAACACATCTCGAATCCAATGATACCTCACATCAATGTGTTTAGACCAACCATGAAATGTAGAATTCTTACCAAGATGAATAACACTTTGACTATCGCAATAAAGCACATACATCTCTTGAGCACAACCAAGTTCTCCCAAAAATCTCTTCATCCAGATCAACTCTTTGCAAGCTTCAACAGCAGCAATAAGCTTAGCCTCTGTAATAGATAAAACAACTCATTTTTGCAACATAGATTGCCAAGACACAGCTCCTCCTTGCAAAAGTAATCAAGTTGCCTGAAGTAGACTTACGAGTATCAACATCACCAGCCATGTCTGAATCAGTGTAACAAAGAATAGGCTTCCATGTACCAAAACACAAACTCAAACTAGAAGTGCCACAAAGATATCTCATACAAAGATATCTCATTATCCACTTTACAACATTTCAATGCTCTCTTCCCGGATTAGAAAGAAAATGACTAACAATACTAACGGCATGAGTAATATCTGGTCTTGTACACACCATTGCATATATCAAACTACCAACAACTGAAGCATAAGGAACTTTCTTCATATCTTCCTTCTCACCATCACTGGAAGGACAATGTCTAGTACTCAGTTTGAAGTGCATAGCTAAAGGTGTATTGACAACCTTAGCTTTGTCCATGTTGAATCTACAAAGTACTTTTTGAATATACTTCTCTTGTGACAACCACAACTTCTTGGCATCTCTATCACAGACAATCTGCATGCCAGGAATCTGCTTTGCTGGTCCCAAGTATTTCATAGCAAAAGCCTTATTCAACTCTTGCTTCAACTCTTGAATCCTGCAAGCATTATGACCAACAACAAGCATGTCATCAACATAAAGCAAAATGATAATAAAGTCACCATCAAAGAATTTTTGCACAAAAATACAATGGTCTGAAGAAGTCTTCTTGAAGCCCTGCTAACTCATAAAAGAACCAAACTTCACATACCATTGCTTGGGAGCTTGTTTTAAACCATACAAGCTCTTCTTCAATTTGCAAACATAATTCTCTTTTCCCTTGACGTCAAAGCCTTCCGGTTGCTCCATATAAATTTCTTCATCCAAATCACCATGGAGAAAAGCAGTTTTAACATCCATCTGTTCAACCTTTAAATCCAGACTTGCAGCCAAGTATAGAACCACACAGATGGATGACATCTTCAAAACTGGAGAGAATATCTCATCAAAATCAATTTCTTTTTTCTGGCTAAAATCCTTCACAACTAATCTAGCCTTGTACCGTGGAACTGGGTTACCATCTTTATGTTTTACTCTAAAAACTCACCTGTTTTTCAAAGCTTTTCGATCTTTAGGTAACATAACCAAATCAAATGTATGATTATCATGTAGAGACTTTATTTCATCTTCTATAACATCAAACCACCTTTCTTTTTCTTCACTTTCCATGGCCTCATCAAGACTCTCTGTTTCTCCCCCATCAGTCAAGAGTATATATTCATCGGAAGAATAACGAGACGAAGGTATTTTCTCTCTAGTAGATCTTCTGAGAGAATTCTATGGAGCATCAATAATAGTTGGTTGCTGACCAACAACATCGTCTTGCACTGGAGCATCAATAATAGTTGGTTGCTGACCAACCACATCGTCTTTCACTGGAGCATCACCGGCATACTGGTCATTCTAAATATGATCACCATCTTCAATATCAACTTGATTTTCATCATTTTGAAGATTTTCACCTGGTGGAATAATCAAAGGCACTGGATCAACATCAACTAGGTTGTCACTACTCTGAGAATCAACTTTCTCAATTTTGTCAAGATCTTTAATTGTTTGGTCTTTAAAGAATACAATATCACGGCTTTTAACAAGTGTCTTCTCAACTGGATCAAAGAAACGATAGCCAAATTCATCTTACCCATAACCAACAAAGATACATTGCCTAGTTTTAAGATCTAACTTTGACATTTCATCCTTAGGAACATGCATAAAGGCTTTACACCCAAAAACTTTAAGATGATCATAAGAAACATTCTTACAAGATCAAACTCTGTCAAGGACATCACCATTCAAAGCAACAGTAGGAGATAAATTGATAACATATGCAGCAGTATTAAGTGCTTCTGCCCAAAAAGAATCTGATAGCTTAAAAGGACCACACAAATCAGAATGTACCAACTCCAGCAAATCAAGCTTTCTTGAAGGCGGATGACTCTGAAAAGAAACTCTCTTCTGTTTACCTGCTAAGCAATGAACCCACTTGTTCAACTTTGCTTGTTTCACTCCAGAAAGCAAATTCTTCTTAGCCAAATTGTCCATCCCCTTCTCGCTCATATGACTCAGTCTTCTATGACATAACAATGATGAAGTATTATTCTCCACCAAATTCACCAAGCCTCTAAAAATGGAGCCCTGAAAAATACACAAGTTAGACAACTTGTCACCACGGGCTACAACCATTGAACCTCTAGTAAGCTTCCACTGGCCAGTACCAAGGGTATTAACATAACCCTCATCATCAAGGTATTCCACAGAAATCAAATTCAAGCGAGCATCTGGACCATGTTTGACATTATTGAGAACTAGTTTGGAACCATTATTACTTTTCAAACAAACTGTCCCAATACCAAGAACTACAACCTCATGATTATTACCCATTTTCAACATTCCAAAATTACCTAGAGTATAAGAAGAAAATAATTCCTTCTTGGGCGTGACATGAGAAGTAGCACCAGAATCCACAAACTAGCTAGACTCATCGCGAACAAAATTGATGGCATTTTCATCACAAGAAACAAGAAGATCATCATTAGCAACAACAGCAACACGATTTTCATTGTCACCCTCTTTCTTTTGTTGTGTCATATCTCTCTTGTACTTAAAACAATATTTCTTGATATCCTCATTCTTGTGGCAATAGTCACATGTAACATTCTTGTATTTAGACTTTGACTTACCTCAACTTTTATCTCTGTCACTCTGACCTCTGAACTTGTTTCTCCCCTATTTTCAGTAACCAAAACATCAGAGTGTGAAGTAGAAGAAGTTGAGCCTTGAGATCTTCTTCTCATCTCTTCATTCAAGACATCAATCTTAGCATATTTCATGGTCACAACACCATTGGGAGCAGAATTAGTCAAAGAAATTCGAAGAGTTTCAAAAGAGTTTGGCAAAATATTAAGAAGCCATAGTTCCTGTATTTCTTCATCGAATTTTACATTCATTCCAGAAAGTTGGTCAAGAACACCCTGAAAATCATTAATATGATCAGAAATAAAACTGCCCTCTTTATACCTGATATTCACCAATTGTTTCAATAGAAACAACTTGTTGTTGCCAGTCTTCGAAGCATATAGCGTCTCGAGCTTGTCCCACAAACTTCTGGCATGTGTCTCATTCACAATGTGATTTCGAACATTATCTTCAACCCATTGTCTAATATAGCTACAAACCTACAAGTGCTCAAATTTCCATTCCTCATCCGTTATGGACTGGGGTTTATTAGAGGTAAACACAGGTAAATGCATTTTCTTAACAAATAGAAGATTTTTCATCTTGCCTCTCCAAATATGATAGTTACTACCATTCAAGCAAACCATCTTACTCATATTTGCCTCCATCATTCAAATTAATAATGAACAATAACCTATGCGCTGATATCACTTTGTTGGAAAAGGCAAGGTACTAAAAGGAATGCCCGACAGGATAACAGCGAAATAATACCCAAGTCTAACTTTCCCTTTCAATTTGAACCAAGAGAAGACAAACCAAATCAATCAATACGAAGAATGGACAGCAAGTACATCAACCAAACAAAAACAACAATATCAGAATAAGCCAATCACACAAGACACAATGATTTACGTGGAAAACCCTTCGACGTGAAGAGTAAAAAACTACAAGACCAAAAGCTCCACTATAAACACCAAGAGTTACAAAATTGTTGTCCAAAAGTGGCCACAAAACAAGCGTTAAACAACGAGCAACAACAAAACAAGATTGCACCAAAACTAGAGAATTAAAGGAGAGATTTCACCCAAAAACGAGCTACTGTTCACTCCCCAAAATCAGAAGCTACAGACTTTCAAATCCGATCTCCACCGTCGAATTGCAAGAACCAGATATGGAGAACTCCCAGTTCAAATTTGAGCACGATCCAACGGTTAACGAAACGGAAAATTTTGTCTGAAGCAGACTGCCTGAACAGAAATTTTTTCCAAAAGCAAAAACGGGATTTTTCTCTCAATCTCTAAAACGAATCTCTCCTGATTTTTCTCTCTTGTGTTTCTGAAAATAAGACCAAATAAGCATTATATGTGCCACATAATATTGGAGTGATGGGCTAAAGTAGGTTGGTCCTAATAAGATTTTTATTTGTTCACATAAGAAGGGAAAAAAAGATCCTAAACCCAACAAAAATTTGTTGTCCCTCAATTTTAACTTATTTGTCAATTTCACAATAGTGACTAAGCAAAATTGACAATGTATAGTTCATTAATTCTTTTTAAGAAATGATCATGACCGTTGATTTTGGCCCTCAATTTTCACTATTTTTTAGTAGTGTAACTTCAAAATATGTCAAAAAAAAAAATTGGTATGAAAACGTGTCATTAGGGATAGAAAATTTTAAAATATTAGTTTTAAAATAGTGAAGTATCATTCATTTTGAAATAGATTTGTGTTTGGTATGAAGGAAAATGTTTTCCTAGAAAATATTTTCCTGGAAAACAAGTTGATTTTTGACTTATTTTCTCATGTTTGGTTGGTGAGTAGAAAATATTTTCTGAAAAATATTTTTAGTGTTTGATTTATAATTGAAAAATATATTTTATTTTTACTAGAGTAGAAAATAATTTTTGAAATTGAAAATATTTTTTAA
>JAJOOH010019815.1:0-22367 GCA_029582605.1 Solanum gracilifrons | reverse complement strand
GATAATTTTTTTTTAGAGATTATAAAAAACTAATAAGTGTATTTATGTAATTTTTTTATTTTAATGAAAAAGAAATGTTTTGGGCCTAGTGTTCAAAAATTTGAAGCCCATAAAAAAAACCCTACCTACCTACTCCTATATCTTCTTGGATTCTCTGTTATAATTTTATTTATTTTTTCTGAAAAAGCTACCTCGTTAAATTCAATTAAATTAAAGTTCTATTTTTTCAAGGCTTTTCTATTAAAGGGACTTGTTATGTCCAATCAACTATAAAGACGCCAAAAATATATAAAATAATTTAATAAATCCTTTATTTATTTATTAGGTAGAAGGGGCTTAAGTTAATATTTTAGATAAAGAAAAGGACTGTAAAATAAATAATCTAACACACGAAGTATTATAGGTTAGGTTCAGAAAAAAAGTACAATCACAAGCCACAGACTATTTGTTGTACTTTGTGACCTAATCTCTTCTTCTTGCTTTTCTCTCCTCTCTCAAAAATATAAACAAATTAATAGATCTAGATTGTTAATCGATCTCATGTTTAATCTTATGTTTGTCTTCGATCTAAAATCAAGAAGAACACACGGTATGTCTAGATTTGTGATTTTTCATATCCTTCTTGAGAAAATTCAATCTTATTTTTCCTTATTTTTCTATATGGTTAGAGTTTTGATGTGCTCATCTAATTATTTTATGTTTGATCTATTGAATGGTAGAATTTTGAGTTTCTATAAGTTCTCCAAGTTTAGATTTTTGTTGTGTTCCTCTAAAGTTTTGATTTTTGACATGTTGAATAGTTGAATTGTAGAATTCTATGTATTTCTTAAAAGTTTTGATTTTTTGATATATTTAATATTAGAATTCATTGTAGATCCGATTTTATTTGATTTTATATACTGAATATTGAAGTTAATTGTAGATCTACTTATTTGAGATTTGGTTTTTCCTTCGTTGTTCTATGTGATAAACCAAAACTTTGCAATTTTTACAAACGAAATTAATTTGTTCTCTTCGTTTGTGAAAGAACATTTCGCCTCTTTTTCTCCCGTGTAGATTAAATTTTATCAACAAAAAATGAATTATTTATTTTCGTTGTATCATGGATTGTTGAAACATTAATTTTTTGATGTTGAATCGTTGATATGTTCTGCGTTTAGATCTTAAATATTGTTACTTTTTCCTATATTTCCCAAAAGTTTTGATTTTTATTGTGCTTCTCTACATTGTGAGTCATTGAGTCTATGCTACTTATCTTGTTGTTAGTTGTATAATTCTATCTTATCATTCATAATCCGTATTTTGTGACTATTTGTCGATCTATCTACTCATCAATGTTTTGATTTTCATCTCCAGAATATTGGAATCAACGATTTTGAAACATATACACAGAACCTATTCAGAGGTATGTCAATTTCTATAAAACAAATTATGTAATCTAGCTTATAAACATTGTTCAGGTCATTTGTTTTGTTTGACATTTTTTGACAATTCTATACTAGCATTCACGGCATCATGCATCTTAAACACAATTCTATATTATGTGTTTTCTCGTAACATCTCATAGAAAGTATTTTTAACATCAATACACATACTAAAAAGTCATTAAAAGCATCATCTTAAACAAACTTGGAATTCAAAGGTTAATTGTCCAAAATCCTTAATTGTTGTAGGGCTTATTTACCTTCATCCTCTATCCAAAAGTGATCAGAGGGGACAGAAATTCTTCAATTTTTTTTAAACAACTTCTTGCCCTTCACATTCTTCTTCTTAAGAGCAGCCTTTACAGCTGCCTTGTCCGCAATTTTCTATTTCAAACAAATGAATTATTAGTTATAAACAGAGTTAAAAATATGAATTAAGCATGCATAGTTTGTTCAACAAAGAAAAGAACAAGTGGCATTATCACTTATTAAGACCCTAATATAGTAGTGAGTTACTTTTGGCATTATCACATCTAAAGACCCAAATTAAGTAGTGGTATACTTCTAAGCTAGAAGAAAAAGATAGGATCCAAGAACAGATTATATTCAAACACGAACAATAACTGCTGTCTGTGTCCAAAATGCATTGAACTGTATATAATTTTACTGTTTTAACAAATCAGAAGTTGGAATAATTGTTTTAAAAAAGATGAGATCTAAGAATAGAGTATATTCAACTAGGAACAATAAATGCCGACTGATAATTAGCTTATTACGGTAAACATAAGAGATTTCTGCTACTTATCAAAGTGTTGTTGATAGTTGTAAAATTCTACTTTATCATTCATAATCTATATTTTGTGACTATTTGTTGATCTATCTCTTCATCTTTCTTTTCTCTCTCTCTCAAAAATATATCATTCTTTTCTCTCCCAAACAAAAAATAGATCTAGATCAAAATAACAATCAGGATTATTATTTCCTTTTTGTTTCGATCTTCAATCAAGAAGAATTCACGTTATGTCTCAATTTATGAGAATTCATATCCTTTTTGGAAAATTACAATGTAACAAGGGATTTCAATAGTGTTTGTCATCAAATCAAAATTTTGTTTAATCTCTTATTCAACATCTAATTTAATTTGTTCTGTTTGTTTTCTATAGATCTCTTTTCCTATTTTTTCTCTGCATTTCAATTCTAATACTAACAGCAACAATGCAAATTTTTTATATTCGATTTTAAGTTTTGTTACTTTGCCTCTTTTTCTACAGGTTTACATTTTGTTCACCTCCATTAAAGTTTTGATATTTGGCCTCCATAGTGGTAGAAAATTGGTATGTCTCAAAGTTTCTCAAGTTCAGATCTTTATTGAACCTATCAATAGATTTGTTTTTTGATATTTTGAGTGGTAGATATCAAAGTTTTGATTGTATCTATACACTAGAAAGCAGATCTGAATCTGCACCATCATAATCGTCACATCAACAGCAACCTATCGAAATAATTATGTTGAACTCGAAACAAAAGAGCATATTATAATGGAAACAACTGTGGACAACAGCAACAATAGACATTAACACTACTTTAAATACTATTCGACTTGAGAGTTTTTCCAGTCTATGTTTAGTTTTTGAAACCTGAAGTGTAAAGTCTATCGTTCATCTTTTCATAGGATGGATCTAGGATGGATCTACTTTAAATGATCTTCCCTTGGTATGCCCTACTTCTTTATTTCTGTTTTTCACTAATATTTTTAGTCTTTTAGTCATCAACAGTATACTGACTCTGGTACTCCTATTTCATTTAACACTGTCTATAATTTCTGTGCAAAACATAACAGTAGGAAATAGTTTAGGAAAACAAATCATTTATTGTACATCTTTAAAGTTTTCATACTCATTGCTTTAGTCTTTCCCCTTACCTTTTCTTGGTTTTTCACTTTCTGGATGACTTCTTATTCTTCCTTGCACGGGCAGCTGCCTCATTTTTCTTTGCTTGGTTCTCCTGTACAATTAAAATATTCACAGGTGTTTATGGTTTTAATGGAATTTGTTACAAATTAATGTTACAGAAAACAATTTGAATATGTACCATTTTTTTCTTGCAGGTGTCCCTATGCTGTGGGACATCTCCCATTTTGGGAACCTTTGCGTTGCATTTGGGGCATACCCAAGGCTGTGTCATGTTTTCTGGAAACATAATACAAAACATTCATCTTGTTACATTTGATTATCTCAGTTTTCAATGGAGAAATTGAATACAGTGTACACAATTCTATGTTAATCTGAGTAATCATATTTCTTCAGTATGCAAACTAATATTATGAATAATCATATTACTGCATCTTAAACATAATTGTATTCACTGAAGAATGATACATTGGCTATTTACTATCTTAATTTTAAAAATGAATAATCATATGCCTATTGCTATCCGATCGGAATTTTGCATACATAAATTACAATTCAATATTATAGTGGAATAAATCATCAATTGATTTTTTTTAAAGTAATCACAATGCATTAGCAGAAGTGAGAGTATGTCACTCACAATGCATGCAATCTGAAATGTATAACCGTAAAACCCAAATACATTGTAATGCATCATTCTTCAGTGAATCAAGCAAACATTAAATACATTGCAGAATATCAACTCAAATACACTTGATTATCTGAGAGTCTTCAATGGAGATATTGATTACAGTGTTCACAATGCTAAGTTAATCTGAATACAGCGTTTACAATGCAATGTTAATCTGAATACAGCGTTTACAATGCAATGTTAATCTGATTACAGCGTTTACAATGCAATGTTAATCTGAATACAGCGTTTACAATGCAATGTTAATCTGAATAATCATGTTACTTCTGTAGTCAAACTAGGGTTACCTGCTCAGAAATCTAGATCGTGTTACAGTTTTGTTGAATCCTTGCGCCGTTTCTGTTTCCGCGAAATTGGATTTGTTGACCTAAATTGTTAAGATGAAAAGAGATCATGGTAACTTTTTATTTTATACGTTTCTTCCCCTTAGCTCTTGAATATTTATGTTTCAGTCCCCTTAGCACTTGAATATTTATGTTTCAATCCGGATTCCTAATTTAGTAGTCTAATAGTGTGAGCAAGGGTGGACTTGTACAATGTTTTCTTCTATATAATTGGGAGAACACTCAGGATGCTTTCCAATTGGGAATTCTTTATTTCATCAACTCATTTGTTTTCTCACAACTACTTGAAATACCTATTCATGATAACGACTTTCTGATGGTCGAATATGGTACTTTTGAACATTTTTCTTGGGTAGAACGTGCATTTTCCAGGATAGTGATCTCATGTAGGCAAGAGAGAAGCAAAGTAAAACAATTGTATCGTTTAAGTGGCATGCACTATGCTCTAAATGTGTGGGTGTATGAATGTTCATCAGTTGTCAGCGAGGAAATTGCTGTCAAAGAGGGAGACTACATCCCAAGGATACTAAATTGGCGAGTTGTTGGTGTCAAGCCTAAATTTGAAATGTTTATGTCTAGTATTTTTTATTGAGGTAGTGACCATTTTTATATATTTCAAGTTGCAATTATTTTTGGTATGTTGACTTTATAAATTTGTTTTAGAATGCATGTATCATTATACAACCGACTCGTGAGGAATTGATTGTACTTGATTTGCCGGACAATCTAGTTGTATCTCATTTAACATTCTATGTCTGCTGATAAACCTACACAAGATATATCAGATGACATTTCTGGGTTTGAGGATTTCTCCTCTAACACAAGGAAATATTTAAAAAGGATTTTGTGGGGTAATTATGCATTCAAATTATTGTTAATATCTAGAAATTCTTGGTATTAACAATGCATATTATAATCAATTTGAAAAAGAATGAACCCTTTTATTTTTTTTCTAATGACATGGTTATTCATGATTCAAAAGTCTTTTTCTAATTTTAAATTTCATACCAAGTCAAATTAGGCTATTTTTTTTTAATACAAACAAATAACTAGTGGCATCCATTATTTTATCATACTTTAGTCAAACAGGAATATTAATAAAATAAAGCACTAATCAAGTGTCAATAACCAAATAAGCGGTTCAATTAACCCATTTTCTCATGCTTTTGTTCATAAAACCTCATTTCTAATCAAGTTAACTTTTTCTCGACTCTTCATAGTTCCAATGGTAACTATCAAATCCATTAAAACTCGTCAGATCCTTTACGGCCGTGGTAATCCGTTCGTCGAGTATTTTCCTCTTCAATCTCTCTTTATTTTTTTCCAGACTTTTTGTGATGTTTTCTATGTTATATACCCGGTTTTTTGTGATGTTTCAAGTTCGAACTTTTCGAGATTTTTTATGATTACGCATTTTCTGATTTTGCCGACTAGTTGTGTTGTATCTGTTTCAAGACTCAAAACATTGTAGCCGTTGTTTGGAATTTTGAATGAAGGTTGTGTTATGAATTTAACTCGAAATTCAATAGAAAAGTAACTAAACTAGAACAGATGTCAATGTTTGTGGAACAATTTTCGATTATCTGAAATTGAAACTAACAATCTAACAATACACTGAGCTAAATTACAGAACTGAAACAGAGCTAAATAAATATTGCCTAGATGAAGTTCCTTGATCTCAATCTGAAACGAAAGAAGAAGAAGACAGGATTAGAACGGAGTTGAAAAGAAGAGAGAAGAGGCAAGGAAGAAGTTGAGAATTGTAGGATACCAGTTTCTTTTCACGTCTCCACTCTTTCCCTCAACGTGTATATGATAACCTCTCGACTAATCTCAGACGTTGAACATCATTTAGCTACTTTTAATCCAGGCCCTTTATTATTTGCAATTCACTCCTTCCGCATCTCCTATATTAACTAATACTCCTTCCACTACTAACTGCTATTGGAAAGTTAGCTGAAGTTGTTACAGGTTGTTTTGAGAGTGATTGGTTTTGTTAGATTGGTTGTAGATGCAGATAAGTGTGTTGTATCTGTTTGTTGCTGCTTCAGTTTTCGTTTGTTTTATTTGGATTTTTGAATTGAGGTTGTTTTGAGAGTGATTGGTTAGGTTGAGTGGTTGTTGATTCTGATAAACTTTGCTATATTTGTTTGGACATTGTGGCGGATTCAAGATTTAAATTTGTTTGTTCAAACTGATTATATGTTAAAAGTATGGGTTCAAACATGCTATTTGTTGCAATAGAAGAGATGGTCTTAACCTAGATGTATTGATTTGGTTGCTGTGTATATGTGCAGGTTGATGTACATGTATCAAATGGTGTATTTGCCACAGCTGTTATTCCCAGTGGTGCATCCACCGGTAAAAATCTTCCTGTCTTCTTGCATATAGTGGCTTTTAAAATAGATTGATTAGAATGTTTTGTTAATGTGTATGCAGATGTGAAATCAGTTCGTTATTTTACTTGTGTAAATGAAATCTGAGTTTCTTGTTTGTTTGTTTGCTTTGATAATATAGAAATTAAAGAATTTGCCTCGTCAATAAGCCTCAATACATTGTAAGGCTAAAACCAACGAGGTTTTCTTTTTAAGGTTAATAATTATATTTTTGTTGGAGTATACCAAAAGGTAGAGAAACCTAGACCAGAAGATGATTATGTACAAAATGTCATCCAAACATCTATGCAATCAAGAAGCTCATGGGTGCACAACAAGAAACTAGAGACATGAGGCTACTCCTCAAATGTAGAAAATCATTATTGACCCTTTCAAAAGCTCTCTTATTCCGGTCCCTCCATAATACTTGTATGAGAGTAAGTAGGGGTACATCCCATGCCCTGGGTTTTCTGTTATTCTGTAGTTCAGCTATTCAGTGCCTCTGTTGTACTCAGCATGCCCCACTTTATTCTAAATCAATTCAAAACCACCCACCACAGTTGTATATCTACCTGAATGGTAACTTTGTCCCTTTCCTTTTGCCTCACCTTTTTTCCTCTTCCAATGTGAATCAGTGAGTGTTACATGGGTGATCTCATTGGCAGAAGCTGGTTTCAGTGGTTTATCGATCTTGTTTCAGGAGTGAAAAGCTAGACCTTGTTCTTTCCATTACTTGGAAGCTGCATTTCTGACATAAGGTAAATAAGGACAAACCAATGTTTCTATGCCAAGTGGAAATAAGTTTCTTTGTGCGTATTTACACACACACACACCATGATTCCCTCAGAAATTATCTGTTTACCGGAGACTATGTGTGATGCTAATTTTCTGTGGAGTGGTGCCTTGTACAGGAGGTTGTGCGTTAGTGTTGCACGTGACATGGGAGGAACTACTGCTTCTCCTAAAACCATACGATTCTTTGTTCCATCTTGGATTAGCAACGACTCATTCTTATATTTGGTTTACCAAGTTGTGGAAATTGAGCTGTTAGAAAGCTCAGATGTAGATTCCCTTTCCCTTTCCAGAGCTGTCAGGTCAGTTAAACTAGCACTGAAAAATCCCCCTACTTCAGTGAGTAGACAGATTCGAGTTATTGAAGATTCGAGTCCAACTCCCAGCATGCTTTCTCCACAACATTATGTTTGCCGTGGTGTTGTCATTCTGTTTTCATTGTGTTATGATGCCTATCTTTCATCCCAGGTGGGCATCACTGTTGTCTTCAAAATTCTGAGAACTTCGGTTCTGGGATCTCTTCTCGAGCTAGAAAAGAAGGTAACATGGATAAAGATTGGTTTATTCACAATGGATAAAATCACGGCATGTCCCGTAGCACCGTAAGGCAACGAAGTTGCTGCATTGCATAGAGGTCGCACTCAATTAACTTGGATTTCCTGCAGCAGCGTGTTGATGTCAAGCCTTTGGTGTGGATGGATTTTATTACAAGCTTTCGGTGGTGCTGCGCATGACTTCAGACGGATCAAAGGTATCCTCAATTGTTGTAACTCCTTGTCATATTAACTGGGTGAGTTTTCCCTCATGAATATAGGAGCTTATTTAAGTAGTCAAGTAACCTGCACTTGACATACAGGAGAAATTGTGTTTTTATTTGTATGAATTTACAGCACACAAGCCTTTTCTACTAGCTTGCTAATCCACACCCTTTGAGACTTTGTCAGTTGAGAGCATCTTGTCCTCCTTGTATGTGCATCACTTTTATAAAAAAGTAAATAATCTTGTTAAGAAAATAGAGAAATGAAAAAAAATCCTCACAAAGATATTTGCTATATTCTCTTCATTGTCTTCTTCTTCTTTATACCGAGATTTGTTGTTGTTGATATAGAGGGAGTACCTGGCTTGAGAATTGTGTGTCAGATTCCCACTTAGGACGAAAAGGGAACTGTGTTAAACAAACGGCCATCTTCCTAGAGTTTTTAACGTGTAGGCATGATGTTCAAAAAGTTCAAACATTTTAGCTCTGACCTCATACTACTGGGACATGTCTGGCCCCTCCGACAAACACCAGGTTTGTGTATATTAATAAATTTATGTATTTATTAAAATAAAAGATATGCCTAACCTCTTTGTTTTCCCTGGCACTAAATTAGTCCCAGAAAAGTCAAAGAAAAGCTATGATGTCCATCATTAAGTAATACTGATAAATACGCTGTTACCATTCTCAACAAATAGATTATGCTAAAGTAGGATTTGGCTACCGATTTAAAAAAGCAAACATGAAAATAGGAAAAATTTCTTTCAGTTAAGGTTTCTCAACATTTGGCATCATATTAGAAAATTCATTGCTCCCAACTTACAGAGTGGCAAGTGTGGGATCGAAGCATCTGAATAATACAAAATTTACTCTAAGTTCTAAGTTGTTTGGAGTTGTGACATCAAGTGAGAAAATCAATTATTGTGCATAAAGTGGTTAGTCTTTTAATTGATGTGGATTGATTTTGTATCGAAAGATATATCGATAGCTTGGGTAGTGAAAAAATTCAGTTCGTTAAGAGTAATGCTACGACTTCTGCTTTTAGTTCCAACTCTACAGTACAATTGATACTATTTTTTGTATAACTATCAACTGCATTGTTAGTACACGTTGCTGTTTACTTATTAATAATATAAATTTACGTACTAAAACAACAGGGAGGTACATTGTATATGTGCTTCAGTGCTTTGTCGTGTTTATGTATTGTAGTGTATTTGAGAATTTAGGTGGGTCTTTACTCTTTCAGAGTTAGTCTATTATATTCTTCCATAGTTAGTCTATTATATTCTTCCATTTATGTGTGTCGTAAGCTCACTCTTTTAAATAGAGTCATTTATATCTTGGTTATCTTTCAATATTGAATTTCAAATTTGACTTGGGATGTGTTGAAGTTGTCCAATAGACTTAGAAAACAAAAGAACTATCTGTTAAATCTAATGAGACTTCAAAAAAAGAACAAAAATATGTTTTGATCTTTAAAAGTGTTTTTTTTTTTTAAAAAATAGATCATGTGAACATCGATCAGAGCATTTATGCTCGAATCTGCCTCTTGGAGGCATGACAAATGGAGCTATTGCCTCCTCAATGGATTTATGTTCATTGTCACCAATTACTCCTTGATGTTCAAAAATATGTGAGTATATGTTTGACTTCTTTAGAGGTCATTAAGGCTTTCTTTTCATCTTAATGCATATGGATTTTACTCTTGATTGTGATGTTAGATTGTGTAGTTACTCCCCTGAAGATGGATGTCAACTAAAGATATAAAGTAATTTTGGAACAGAAAGAAGAAAATAAATCATTAAAGGTTAAAACTTTTTTAACCCAAACAAGTTTGCGGCTTTACATTGCTCAGACATTTTTTGCGACAAAGCTATTGCTTTCATAGAACTGAAATGGCTCCAGAATTTTATTTAGTTTTTCCACAAGGAAATGGTTCCTGGATTATAGGGTAATATATGGCTGAATGAATGCCAGCGGATGCCAACGGAAAGCTAGGAGGTATCCTCTAACCATGTCATAAGAGAGTGACTGTTGGCATTAGCAAGTTTATTAGGGAACTATTTGTGTCCTGTCTCTTTAAGTTTGTCAATAGAAGTTATAAGGGGCATAGCTTTCACTAAAATGATTTTCATTATGAAACTTTAAGTAATGGGACTACCCTTATAGGTTTTTCCCTCCGGATAAGCGACTTGGCCTCCCAAGAGGACTGACTATCTTGGAGCATCAAATCTCAGAATCACCCCAAAAGATAAATAATGTAAAAATAAAAGATCAAAGGCACTCAATTTGAAAATGCTCTCAGGCACGAACTCCAACGTAGAAAGTTAGAAGTCCCTTCCGGGCGTCTGTCCCACTCCGGCGGTCGTACTCTGTCGGAGATATCTTTCTCCTTTCTGCTTAGCTCTTTTCTTTGTGTTCGAGATGGAAAATAGCATTTTCTTCAAAATGGGGCGGAAGTCCTATGAGATTACAGCCTCTTCGACGGCGACAGGGGTTTGGTTCGATTGGGTGGAGAGTCTGAAACTCTCCATGAGCAGAGTGATCCTCAGCAGAGGTACTTTGTTGTGGCTATGCAAGAAGTTTCGCGAAGCATCAACAAATTGGGGGAAAAGTTTCAAGTCATGGAGATGCAAGGACATCACCACCTATATTTATTGCACTCAAAAGTTCAATAAATTTGGGCAGTACATCTCAGTTATTACAGTAAAAGGACTCAGCAGAACAGTTATCATAGTTCCAGAGAACAAATTTAATGAAGTTTGGGAGAATCTAGCAGACAGGATGGAAGCTTTTATTACAAAATTCTCAAGCACACAAGGTGCATACATTACAGAAGGGGAAAGTAGCAAAACATTTACAGGAAAAGGGAACTACATAGGTGCCATTAAAAAAAGTAAATGGAGCCAGGAGGGGACTGCAGCAAGAAAGGAGAACCAGGCACAAACTAGAAGTGAAGACAATGCACTACTGCATAGATGCCTGGTTGGAAAGTTTACAGGTGGAGAAGAAGCCCCTCTACGCAATGAGGTGAGAAGATGGGCAATGCAGACCTGAAGAGGGATCCCAAATATCCAAGTATATGATAGGAATGGATTCTACTTTCTCTTTGAGTTCCAAACAAGGAAAGTCGCTGAGCACATATTCATGGGAGAATGGAGAAGACAAGGTCAAGTTTTAGAATTCAAATGGTGGTCGCCAACGATAAGTGCTCTGCCGGAATCCCTCCATCTTGATTGGTTCTGGATCAGAGTATTGGGCCTACCACTCCATTTGTGGAACTCAGAGGTGATGAAGCAGATCAGAGATGCATGTGGTGGATGGCTGGAAAATGAAGAAGAGACGGAGCTCAAGAATCATCTTAGATGGGCGAGAATTAGGGTTAGAGGTCCAAGACAGAAAATTCCATCAGAGATAGAAGTGGCTGACGACGACTTCATCTATTCACTTCCGATATGGTGTGAATAATTTTTGAGGGGAAAGAGCAGCCTTTTTCAAGTTTTGGAGGTTCCTCAGGTTCAGAGCTTGGCCAACATACTAGGATGCAGAATAGAAAAGCTACCAACCACTTATCTTGGTATGCCCCTAGGCTATAAACACAAAGCACTAGAGATATGGGATGGGATTCTAGAGAAAACTGAGAGGAAGTTAGCTAAGTGGAAGGCCCAATACCTATCAATGGGGGGAGATTGATCTTGATAAACTCTGTCCTTGATTCACTACCTACTTATGTGATGTCACTTTTTCCAATCCCAGCAAAGGTGGTGAAAAAACTGGATAAGATGAGAAGGAAGTTTTTGTGGCAAGGGAATAAAGAGGGGAAAGGTTACTGTTTGGTGAAATGGGAAACAGTGTTGCTTAGTAAAAAAGACAGGGGTCTGGGAATCAGAAATCTTAGGCTGCAAAATGAGAGCCTTCTATTGCAATGGTTATGGAGATACATCAATGAGGATAAGGCTTTGTGGAAGGAAGTCATTGTGTCCAAGTATGGTGAAGCTAGCCCATGGTGCACGCAAATGGTAACTGATGCCTATGGAGTGGGAGTATGGAGAACAATTAGGAATTTATGGCAATTAATGGAAGACAATATTTGCCTCAAGGTTGGCAATGGAGCAAAGACAAAATTTTGGAGAGATAGATGGTTTGATCAAACTCCTTTAAAGGAGGCTTTCCCTGACCTATTTCTTATTTGTGTAAACCCTGAGGTGACAATCCAAGAGTGCTGGTCCACACAGGGGTGGGATATCTCTTTTAGGAGGCGTTTAAATGATTGGGAGATAGAGAGGGTAGCCCTGTTACTGGGAAAAATAGGGCAAGTTTCTATTAGCAGTACAGAGGTTGATATACCTCTTTGGAAACACAATGGTAATAGGATATTTTCAGTAAAGAGTGCCTACACAAGAGGTCTCCAGGTGACTAATACAAATACTCAATGCAAGTGGAATTATTTCTGGAAAAGCAGCATTCCTACCAAAGTTAAGTGCTTCACTTGGTTGGTTATCAAAAGGGCCTGCCTAACCCAAGAAGTGCTACAGAAGAAGAAAAGACAATTGGTTTCTAGGTGTTTTCTGTGTATGGTGACTGAGGAGACAAACAAGCACCTTTTTTTGCATTGCAAGTACACTGCTCAGTTGTGGAATTTGTTTCTCAACATTACTGGCTATAGCTGGGCCATGCCTGAGCATACATCAGACCTTCTTAGCTGCTGGATGAGAAGAGGGGGAAGTAAGAGCCAAAAGAGATGGTGGAGATTGATTCCCTCATGTATATGGTGGTCAGTATGGAGGGAGAAAAATGCCAGATGTTTCGAAGATAGGTCCAATCCCATTCATAAAGTCAAATGGAATTGTATTGTATCTTTACTCTTTTGGTGTAAACAATTATGTATAGAAGATACTGATCAGATTATAGAGATTATAGATCTGATAGGGAGTCTGTAGTTTAACTTTTTGGTGGTGGCCAGCATATCCTAAATGCTGAAGAATACAAACTTACCAGTTTCAAAAAAAAAAGAAAAGATGAAAAGTAATTTAAAAGATTGGGAGTTATCTGCTCTAACTGATCGTCTTTTGCTCATGCAGGGATATGGAGGTAATTGAGATGAAAGAGATAAGAGTATGGGGAATTTCTAGCTGTAAAGGTGAAAATATCGGAGAATGGCTAGAAAGACATATCTAGAAAAGCATGAGAAGGACGACCAAGGTTAAGAATGTCATTTAACGTATAATTTAACTGCTACATTGCTATCTTACTATATGTCTTCCCGGCCCTTCCTCTCCATCTCCATCTCTTTTTCTCTCTCCTTCTCTCTTTAGAAACAAACACTGAACTTTTACCTTACAACACTTGACAAATTCTAATTCAAATTACGATTTATGGGTACCGGAAAATTTATTTGCCTGTCTGCTGATTTAGAACCAGGATTTTGGGGAAATTTTCTTGGAGCTGAAGGAAAGAACCATGGAGCTACATAACATAGTCAAAAAGGCGCTAAATCCATCGTACCTTAACACCGTTCACATACAAGCCGATCAATGGCTACAGGATTTTCAACGCACTATTGATGCTTGGCAAGTTTGATAATTTTTATCTAATTATTTTAGTTAGGTCTCTCTAAATTTAATTAATAGGAACACTTGTTAAGAGAAATGAGATATAGATTTCAATTTTGAGTATGCCATTACCGTGCTTATTAATAATTTTGATTTATATGAAGCGGACAAGAAGAAACAAATTTTCATTTCAGATTGGCTCGAATAGTGGAATGGATAAAGATGATTTTGATAGTGAAACCAACTAATTTGGGATTGCGATATACTTCATTGATTTATTTTTCATTGGATTTATGTTTTCAAATAAGAGAAACTTCCTACATAAGTGGTGAAAGAATTAAAGTACCATTTATCTATAGTAATATACATTGAACAATTTGCTTAATTTCCGACTTCTTAATATCGCTTGCTCCATTAGTCGTATACTACAAATTAAGTACGAAAGAATCAGAGAAAGTATACATCTATCAATTGGGAATAATTCTACTAGAGGTACCAATCAACTCAATATGAAATAGAAAATGTGAAACTTCATGTAAAAACGATAAGACCCTCTATTACTTGAACACTCAATATTGTTGTTCTTCTAACAGAAGGATTTTAAGGAAGGTTATGGCTCTGGAGATATAATTTATAGTAGTGTTAGATAATGTGTTGATTCTACTGGTAGACACAGAGCAGTAGACATATAAGATTGACTTCCAAAAGATAATGCTAGGACATGATGCAACAAAACTGAAAACATTTTTCTTATACCCACCCCTCTCCTAATGCATTACTGTTATTGTGCTGTAGAACATCATTTATGGTAACTTCTTACAATATTCTTATATTAAAGTCAACAACATGGGACAAACAATGTAATATTTAATTGTAGAAGATGTTACGTGAATTGCACTACAAACTAGAGTTATCTTATTGATAAACGAAGACACGTGTACTGCACTCTTTTTAATTTGGCAAACCACGTATGTTTTCCCAAATACCCACAATATTATATTCTGTATCCCTCTGTCCAGTTTTTCCTCCTTCAGTGGTACAGTTCTTCAATTTATTTGGTAAGTTTTTCAAATCTTCTGTGCTTCTATTTCTTTTCATAGGTACAGTTTTGTGCTTATATTGTATTTAATGTGCACTCTCGATTCTGCTAAACTGTGTCTCCAGATAATAATTTAGTGATTGATTGTTTCTTACCAAAGCTAAAGTCTTCTTTTCTTTCTTTGATTTTTCCTATTTAAGTTTCAAGTTGTATATCCTTGGTTGTACTGTATTTTTCCACTCTTGTGATTATTCTTCTATTCTTAAGGGCAAGACATTCCATTGTTTCTTATAGGACTTTAACAGGTATGTGTTAGCTTTGTCCTCCTCTTGGATAACTTTTATTGGAATATTTTCATGCATGTTGTGAATTTTGTCCCTTGTGCTCATGCGTGTTTCAATTTTCTCACAAACGGCTAATTTTACTTATGTCGTAACAATATTCTTGAATTATGTTTCTCTCTTCTTCAATGTTATTATGTTTCTGTTATTTTTATGAGATCTTAATTAAATTGAGTAGATTGTACTAAATTGATGTTTTCTTTTTAAGATAAATTTTCGTTGGTTTTGTCTTGACTATTAAGCTTAAGTAGTCTCTTCGACAAACCAATCACAATTCAATATGCATTTGTGTTACATTCTATGTTACGAGGCCAAAAGCTCTGAATAGTTGCATTTCATTGTCAGTGATTTAGATTGTGACTGTGGTTGATGCTGTAATATGTTGATATTGAATTCATTCTCGGAATTGCTTTTATCAGTTCACTAATATGTGCATTGGGGTTGCTACTTATTGTGTGTGATGAGCATTGAGGCTCGAAAAGAAAAAGGCAACGGAGGCATGTAAATTCTTCTGTAACTATGTTATTCCTCATAGCACTTCTCAGCTCTGATGTTGAATCTTTAATCTGTGCTTTACAGTATCTGAAAAGAGGAGAGTGCAAGTACGATAGAAAGGCCTTAAAACGTCTTCACAGTGAGCAACTACTGAATTTTGATTGTATCTCTTTATGGGAATGGAAACAACACAGGTTATATAAGAAAGTTAACGGGAAGTAAGCTAGCTGGTAAACAGAAGAAGTTTCCTTTCTCTCTTTCAGAAGAGGAGAAGACTATGCTCGTGCAGTTTTAACTAGAGTGAATAATGTAAGTTCTTTACCTGGTCTCCTGCTTTCGACTCTTGAACAACCTCACTTAGCGCTTGATGCTTCAGAAAATTAGTGAAAATGTATAAAAGTTGGTAACATTTGGACAAAAAACATATTGGATTGATTGTGTTAATTTTTCATTTCAGGTTTACATCCAATCCTGACAAGGTGAATAATAAGTATTATCTTGAGCCTGCTTCTTTAGAAGAGATAGTCTGGTAAGGACTTTGGTTCCTTTATTTCCAGCTGGGGTCTTTACCAAGATGCAATTACCAATGCACTGGATTTTATATCCCTTTTGCAAGAAAATTGTGACACCTCTATGTTCATGGTCCTGTAGGGACAACAGAGGATACAATTTCAAAATGGATAAGGCTACGTATAATATTTGTCATGAAGTGTGGAAAATTCTTGAAATCAGGCAAAGACTATTGATCTATGTCTAAAATGTTTGATTATGGGATTGTCTTATGCACTTAATATATTATAATAGAAGTAACTAATTATGCCTATATTGTACATAGGCTATTGGATATTGTCTATTTAAACTTTAGTATGTATTAGTGTTGATTTTATCTGTCTTGATGTAAGAATAAATCAATAATATTTAAAGGTAGTATATGGGCTTATCCTTTTTCCATATGTACATAAAAAAATATCATGTTCTACCATGTTAGTACAAAGGCATTTGGCAATATGTAGTTAAACTGTGTAATTTATGTTGTTATTACAATAAAAAAAGCAAACAACAAAACCAACCGCGTTGGGCCCGTGCTTAGCACGGGCCATAACTAATCTAGTTTAAATTCTATTTGGTATACATTCTCACTGGTCCATTCATTTGTTTCAGGAAAGGAAAAGTGTGGAGGACTTTGGTGATGTTATTAGAGAAGGTGGAGGTGCATTTGAAAAGGGTCTCTTCCGGGGTGTCACCGGAAATTTAACATAACCTTTGGAAGGTGCTAAAGCTTCAGGAGTTGAGGGTTTTGTACATGGTGTGGGAAAAGGGTTAATTGGTGCTGCTGCTCAGCCTGTTAGTGGTGTTTGGATCTTTTGTCAAAAACAACTGAAGGTGCCAATGCTATGAGTATGAAAATAGCATCTGCTATTGCTTCTGAAGATCAACTCCTTCGAAGGAGGCTGCCTCAAGTGATAAGTGGTGATAATCTTGTTCGACCCTAGGCTGAGTATAAATCACAAGGACAGGTAGAGAACTTGGTTGGTACTTTGTTGTTGTATTTCTTGTTTTCCTCTTTCCTATTTTGTGACATTCCAATATGCTTGAACATGAGATTTGATAAGGAAATATAGCAATATGCAACACATTAATTTGGACCAGCTATTATTGACCCTTGCTTCCTTTCTTTCCCACAATTTGAAATACCAATATACTTGATCATAAGATCAGAAGGGAAAGTACCAAATATTTAAGTCATTGAAATAGGAATAGTACCAGTGATGTTAATCTTAACTAAGTTGGTGGGAATTATAAGCTCCCTGTACTTGGAAATAATGGTAGATGAGAGGTCCTTCCTATGGTCAAAACATTGTAGAGCAGAGAAAGTATGGCATTTTCGATGTGCACCATAAGATTCATGAGAAAGCATTGAGCATGAATCTTATAGTCAAGATAGTATCTCCCTAACTAGCTGAATATAGAACAATCTGAAGCTTCGTGTTGTACTATTTTTGCTACAGAAGAAGGTAAGCAACAATCTAAGAAATGTTGCTGAGATTTTTATAAAGCCATAGTCTAAGAGTTAAATTACAGTCTTAAAGTCAGCATCATTTCTCAATAGGGAACAAGTAATAAAAGAATCTCTAGATGTTCTGTGGGAACCACGCTAGTAACCTTAAAGTTATCAAAATGTTTTCCAAGTTATATACATATTTTATTTTATCTCTTTAAGCCTTATTTCTAGTGCAGACCAGAAATGCAGTAGCAGTATAGTTATCAAAATATTTTCAAGTTATGTGGACACATTTTGTTTCCATCTCCTTAAGCCTTATTTCTAGTCAAACTAGAGGTACATGACTGTGTTAATAGTACGGTGCAAGCATACATATTTTTCAATGGGCGGTTGCATCTGATCAACTGATTAATTATCTAAGCTGTTAGTTTCTGGTAATTCTTCAGTTACTCTGATGAAGTGTTGGTATATACATTTAAATTCCACTAATCTACTTGAAGAACCACATAGCTGATTTTGAAGAGAACTTTATATTGCCTCTATTCATTTTATGTGATTCCATTTGATTGAAGACAGTTTAAGATGTTAACTCACTTGTGTATATATTTGTTGTAGTGGAAAACATTTATTAGCAGTTGAAAAATTAGTTTGATTCAGAAAACATAACATGGAAATGTTAACTTGAAGCAAGTTCAATTTGATGAAATTTTTGGAAGTTGTATAAACTAATAGATCTAGGTGAGATATATTAATTATTAAGCAAAGGGGCTAGTCTCCCTTTTTCCTTCTTTAGTTGTATTATTTATTATTTGTGTCATATCTTATTTTTCAATTCTTACTTCTACCTATCGCGTCATTTGCGTTGTCTATCTCGCTATTTTGTAGTTATTTTCCTTCCTATCCTGCTTTGATTACTCTTCTTCTGAGCTGAGGGTCTATCGGAAACAACCTCTCTACCCCTACAACAACATACGTAGTGACCTCCTTTGTCACCCAATTATCGTTCTCCTCATATTTAGCTTTAATGACTCTTACCCATAGACTTCGATTTTCATTTGAATATTTCTATAGCCATCTCATTGTTAAAGCTTTACTCTGATTCTTCAGATTTTTGATCCCCGATCCCCCAAATCTTTTCTCATTGATCACTGCCTTCCATTTGAGTAGGTGGTAACCTTCCTGTCTTTGTTCGCTTGCCATAAAATTTTCCTCCTGATGCGATCCAACATATTGATGATTCCTGGTGGGATAGGAAATAATGACATCATATACGTTGGAAGTGCATCAAGGTCAATCTTCCACCCACGGGAGATATTGGGACTTCCACTTTGCTCTAACTTCTTTCTCACATTTCTCAATCACCCCATTCCAGATTTCCATAGACATAGACTTGGCCCCCAAAGGCAATCCAAGGTAGATAGTTGGTAGAGCACCCACTTCACGCCCTAAGATTGTCTTTAAGATTTCCATGTTTGACACTTCATTAACCGGGTATAAGAAGCTTTTCCTCCAGACATTTCTTCAAATATTACCAAGATCACAAAATATAAGTGTGTCATCTGCATACTGAAGATGAGTTATCTTCAAGCTATCCCTTCCAGCTCTAGCAACCTCAAATCCTCTTAACCAACCTTCCCTGTTTGTCGTCTTAATCATGTTGTTCAGTCCCTGCATGACTAAGAGGAACAAAAAGGGTGATAGAGGATCACCTTGTCTTAGCCCCCTCTGTGAATTAAAATAACCTGCTGGTGAACCATTAATAAGTACAGAGAAGTTCACTGTTGAGATACAAAATTTAATCCACTGAATCCATTTGCGTCCAAATCTCATCTTCTCTAGCAGATCCATAAGGAAGCCCCAATTGACATGATCATATGCTTTCTCAATGTCTAATTTGCATAGGATTCCAGGTTTCTTCAAGTTAACCCTGGAGTCTATTACTTCATTTGCTATGACGGCAGCATCCATACATTATTACATTGTGACCCTATTTATACACTACTTTAGGCTCCTTTTCCAACTAGGAAACTACAATACAATCCTTTCGTAAGATTCTATATACTATTTCTATTCACATTCCTATTCTAAGTATATATTATTCTTGTTCCTATTCCTTTTCTAACAATTTTGTTGGGTTATTGCCTTCTTAAAGAGATCAAAGCTATAGACCCAACTATCGTTAGTTTTCCTAGATAATATCCGACCCTTCTTCCTCCGTTCCAACTCTTTCCTTTCTAATTATGTAATTCCTACTTACCCCACAAAAAATGAACTCCTGTATAATTTAGCAAAGAAGTGTATAGTTGAAGGGGTATTTCATAAAAACCAAGAGATTAAGATGCAAATATATTAAATAGTCACCTTATCAAAAAAAAGATGTACATAATTAAGGGTGCAAAAAACTTCTATTTCTTCTGTCCATATTGTTGTTTATTATTTTCTGTTTATTTTTGGGGGAAATACATATTTTGCGGCCTAAAATATTACCGAAAAGTCAGTTCTGCTTTTTGCTTTAACCCTAGCAGAATTTAGTGCTTTTTATCACTTCATCTTTAACAGCACCATGTTCTTATATTTCTTAGGATGAGCTAAGTTATGCCATATAGGTTTGCATGTTATAGCTATAGGGTGCCATCCGTAGCCAACCCCTATATGCTAGCGTTGGTGTTATAAGAAAACGTCAAATTGATTGTTGGGTCTGAACCAAATTATCTTCCATTTAAAAGGAAAAATAAATGGGTATAGTGATGAGCTAAGATTTGGTGAG
Organism: Solanum gracilifrons; assembly: GCA_029582605.1. Taxonomy (NCBI): domain Eukaryota; kingdom Viridiplantae; phylum Streptophyta; class Magnoliopsida; order Solanales; family Solanaceae; genus Solanum; species Solanum gracilifrons. The sequence goes on along the minus strand of JAJOOH010019815.1, from coordinate 1,878 downwards.
TAGCTTGCACAAATTGTGGGCTTACCTGCAAAAGAATAGATTTGCTTGCTTATTTCCCTCAAGCATTTTTGGGGTTTATATAATAATGAGAATGAATTGCTTGCTTATTCCCTCAAGCATTTTGGGGTTTATATATTAAGTAATGCTTCAAGTAATCCTAATTTCTACATTTACAAGGAATAGGCTCTTGCCATATAAATAATTTCCTGATTCTCAACAGCACCAATAAAAAGTGTAAAGGTGAAACTGAGACAGTGCTATATGGAGTAAAATGCGGATAGACCAGAAGAAAGTGTGAACTACAAGAATGAAGTCTTTCCCTTTTCATTTTTTTAACAGCAACCAATAACTTTTGATACTCTGTTTGGGTCCGTTCGATCATTTGTATTAAGTTAGTTGGCTATTATGCAATAACCAAACCTGTTGAATTAGTCATCTAGACTGGAGTAGAGATATGAACCAAGTGCTTTCAACATTAAAACTGGAGAGTGCTGATTTATTCATTATGACTAGGAGATATGTCATTCTTTTTGTATCTTGCTTGTTCTCCTCCTTGTTTCAGATCACATGTGTCTATTGTCACTTATGAAATGGCTGGCAGGATATAGGACAGGACAGTTAGAGTTGAAAGAGCACCTAGAGTCATAACCACTTTCTGGAATGAAGTATATAGTAGTTGGTGGTGGTGATGGGAGGAGTAAAATATTTGAGACATTTATAATTAAAATATTTTCTCTTTTTACGGAGAATTGGCTCAAGCAACTTATGACACTTTTACAACAGAGAGAGCGTCCAAATATGCAGATACTCGATGGAAAGTTTCTTCACTAAGGTTGGACTTGACCCACTCAAGTATCGAGTGACTAAATTTTTCTATGCCACCGCATCCATTCCACTTACAGATTACTGACTAAACGTGTTTGCAGGGTCGAAAACTGCTCATTGTTTTTTCCTATACCAAGTTGATAGTGCTAACGGTTCATGCAAATTCCTGGGATTGTTTTGTTGGAAGTCATGATTGATGGATCTGAAGGAACAATACAATTAACCATTCATCCCGATCGAACCAAGTTGAAAATATTTGGACTTGAATAACCTTTGATGCCCAAGTTATTGAAAGACAAATATTTGCCTTGTAAAACCATAGTGTCTTGTTTCCTAGTCCTTCTACCGTGTAAACATGTTCGATTGACTCTTGTTTTTTACCTTGAATATTGTTTTCGACGTAGCTCCCACAAATTAAAGTTCCCAACTACGAATTGATGGTCAATATTCCCAAATTCTCTTTATCTCCTAGTAGGTAGATAATATTGTTTATCGGATTATTGCATCGTATAATTAACTCAAACCAGTTATATCACTTCAATTTTGATGATGTATGCGTTTAGGAGAACTCAATACCAACAACAAAACAAGCAGAATTTCCAAGAGGACATTAAAATGTCCAAGAAGAGAGAATTTTCATGCTATCAGGGTCATTAATAATAGGATTGAAAAACAAAACATCCATGACTCGTGAGTAACTAATTAGTTTTTCCCCTTACCGTTTCGTTTTCAAACAGAAGTTGCCAACTCCTTTTCTTTAACGTATTAATTTAAAGTGTAAATTTCATATATGACATATATTATAGTACTATTTTCAGGCTATAGCAGTAGATTTAGACTTTCAACCTATATCATTAAAAATTTCAAGTTATAACAAATTCACAAATAAAAGAAATGTTTTTATTAATTCGAAAAAAGTAAAAAAAAAAAAAGATAAACAAAAATTTAAAAAGACAAACGGAATTATAGATAACAAAGTAAAAAATTGAAAGTGTGGCTTGTAATTTAATTTGAAATTTATTGTAGATAATTAATGATTAGCATGAAATAAGG